>BJCM01088753.1:0-34659 GCA_018326385.1 Flaveria bidentis
GAGTAACCTTCGAACGTGGGCATCATTGGAAACCCAGATCGTATGATTAGGGTTTGGTTGAGACGAGGACACTATGGTATCGGAAGTGGCTTTGCCGGATGAGGTTTCGGTTTGAATAGTTGGCGGAGGACATGAAACTGTTCCATCAACATAGCCAAATAAATTGTTGGTAACAAGAAACGGTTGGATCATAGCCTTCCAATAACCATAATTGGTTGGAGAGAGGGCGAATCCAAACTTGTGGGAATTATGGGTGGTCTTCTCTGCTTGAGAGAAAGCAGCAAGGTGAGCCATTGTATGGCTGGTTTCGGCCGAAAAAAAAAGGAGGCAGCAGGGTGATGGTTGCTGCTAGGGTTTCGGCTAGCCTATGACGGCTGCTAGGGTTTGGCTCTGATACCAAAATAAACTTGGTAATCAGAATTGTATTATTGTGTATTGAATATTATGATTACACGATGTATATGTAAGAAACATAATTACATTCTAATCCCTCTAATATTAACTAATACATATATTGTCTAATATTTGATCACCGGTGATGCTATCTTTTGTTGTAGTATTTCACTTGATTATCATACGCTTCATTTTATCATTTGGTGTAGTTGATTTTGTTACGGTGTTGTAGTTAAGGGATTTTTATGGATGTCTATGCTACACCTATATGTTTGAAAGTGAGTTGATAGTCGATTGCCATTGATGAGTATGAAGTGTGCATTTGATCACCATTGATGATGCTATGCTGGAACTTGATTATCATACAATTGTTTTTGTTGTTTGATCTAGTTGATCGTATATGCTTAGCTTATTTTGTAAGCTCTTAAAGTTTTTATTAATGATTAGTACACATTTGTCATGCAGTCTACTTCATCTAATATCATAGTTGGATCTCAAGTCTGGGTGGAGGATAATGAGGTATCTTGGATAGATGGTGATGTTTTAGAAATCAATGACAAAGAAATAAAAGTACAATGCTCGTCCGGAAAAGAAGTAAGTTTTTTCTTTATCTGACTTTATACTCTTAGACTTAGGAAAGGATACGAGTTGGGTAGGGTTTAAGATATTTAAAAGACAAAAATTGATCAACTTACTTTGAAACATCTCACTTTTTACTGATGCAATTGTTACTATAGGTTGTAACTACTGTGTCCTGCGTGTATCCAAAAGATCCTGAATTTCCTGAATGTGGAGTGGATGATATGACAAAGTTGGCTTATCTGCATGAGCCTGGGGTTCTACAAAATTTAAAATGTCGATTTGACATGGATGAAATATACGTGAGTACATATTTATCTTATATAGATACTTTGTTTTGTTACAAAAACTAAATTCTAGTCACCTACCGGTTTTCCAGACGTACACGGGAAATATTTTGATTGCGGTGAACCCGTTCAAACGAATACCAAATTTATATGACAAGACTGTTATGGAAAAGTACAAAGGGGTAGCTCTTGGGGAATTGACTCCACATCCTTATGCTATTGCAGATATGGCGTACAGGCAGTCTTCTTTTTTTTCATCCTTGCTTCAATTTGGTAGCAAATTGGGTGGGTTGGGCCGGTTGTATAACATGTCAATACGGGCCTAGCCGGGCTAGGTTCACCTGCTTTTTTATGAATAATTATGTATTTACGTATGATTACAACAATGTTTTATTACAATATAATCTATTTTTTTGAATAAAGCTATTAGTAGGTTGTATGCATTTAAAAAGACCATAGGCGACTTTTGACCATTTTATTAGCTATAAATAAAGTGTAACCTGAATAGACCCTTTCATGGATCATGAGTACCTGGCTCAAAACTTTTACCTTTATTTATTGAGATCCAAAATATTATTATATACAAGAAGAATAAGGACATTTACAATGCAGGCAGATGGTTAATGAAGGAATAAGCCAGTCAATTCTAGTAAGTGGAGAAAGCGGTGCTGGTAAGACCGAAAGCACAAAAAATCTTATGCAATATCTTGCTTATATGGGAGGTCGGTCTGGAGCTGATGAAAGGAGTGTGGAACAGCAAGTTCTAGAAGTATGCTATATCTATTTATAATTTACACAAATGTTATGCATGATGTCACTAGAGGTGACTCATTTAGTTATTAATAAGTTGATTCGGGAAACAGGTAGAATTTGAATCATTAGCTTATTAGACCACGGGTCAAACATGTCAATGGTCATCCAAAGTGGATTTGCAATGCATAATCTCCTAAATCATTTTATGATTGGTGAAATAATAAAAAAGTTGTGATCATATTTCACAACTTATTTATATAATAAACTTAATAGGTTGGACAAAACTTGTTTCAGGTCAACCCATCCTGTTTCTGTTCCTACTTGTTTTTGAATCATTTTTGCCTTTTTATTTTCAGTTTGACCTGCCCATGGTTATCATTATTCTGTCAGGGCATGTAATCACACATTAATAGGAAACTTGTTTAATTTTCTTACCTCACCTTTTTAGTTTTTTCTATTTGGCAGTCTAATCCAGTTTTAGAAGCATTTGGTAATGCCAAGACTGTCAGGAACAACAATTCAAGGTTCACGAAGGATTTTTGTGGAGAAAGTTTCAAGTCATGAGTGTTTTTTTTGTTTGTTAACTTTAATTAACTAAATGTGTATATTATGCAGTCGATTTGGTAAGTTTGTTGAGCTCCAATTCAACGAACAGGGAAGGATATCTGGAGCTGCTATAAGAACTTATTTGTTGGAAAGATCACGTGTTTGTCAAGTTTCTGACCCGGAAAGAAGTTACCATTGCTTTTACATGCTCTGTGCTGCACCACCTGAGGTAATCAGTTATCTGTAGAGTCAAAATCTGAATATTTGTGTGTATCTTTCTGAAATTCATATGCCTAATGTATTAGAAGAGTATAATCACACAGTGACAATTGAGATGTTTGAATATCATTGGCCTGTATGTGCTTGGTAATCCTTTTAAGTTCTAATCTACCACATTATGATTTCTTTCTGTTTTAATTTTTAGTAATATGTCAATTATCTTTTAACTGGATTATGCTTTCATGAGCTCATATCTTCTTTTACATTTCTACAATCTTCACTGGTGCATTTTTCAGGTGTCTGAAAAGTATAAACTGGGGAACCCAAGAACATTTCGCTACCTTAATCAATCAAATTGCTATGAACTCACAGGAGTAGATGAGTCTAAAGAGTATCTTGCAACAGTACAAGCCATGGGTGTTGTTGGGATCAGTTCTGAAGAGCAGGTATTTATTAAGACACGTGATATTTTGTTATAATGTATCAATATTATGTAATCTAAAATGCTTTTTTCCCTTACAGGAAGCGATTTTCCGTGTTGTGGCTGCAATTCTCCACTTGGGAAATATTGAGTTCAATAGAGGGAGTGAACCAGATTCCTCTCAACCAAAAGATGATAAATCTCGATTTCATCTGAAAACCGCAGCTGAGCTTTTCATGTAGCTATTTTTTTATAATTTTTACTTCTATTTATTTATTATTAAGAATTATTTCTTGTAAATTAGACATTTCTGTTTAGGTGTGATGAGAAAGTTCTTCAAGAATCTTTCTGCCAGCGTGTGATGGTAACTCGTGGCGAGAGCATTAAGAAGTCTCTTGATCCAAATTCTGCAGCTATCAGTAGAGATGCTTTGGCTAAAATTGTGTATTCAAGATTGTTTGATTGGTAAGTTTGTTCTAAATGCAATGTTGATACCATATGCTAGAGGTGGCGATTTCTTCCCATTTACTAATGAATGGATTTATTTGGCTTGTGTTTTTTCTCAAACCAGTCAAAATAAAACAAAAATTAGCTATAAGGGGAACAAGTCAAATGGGTTGAACGGGTCAAACAAGTTGAAAGTCCCCTAAAAGTCTATACTCGTATACAACCTCCTAGATGGCTAATCGGAAGATTGGATTATTTTATAATAATAATTTTGTAAATATAAGTAATGCATTTATTAGTTAAATAAATGGACAAAAAAGTTTGTGGGTCAACCCAACCCTACCCCTTTCACCTTTTTTTTTCAATGAGATGTTTTGACCCACACCCCTTTTGACCCGTTACCCAACCCATTTAGCCTACTCATTTTGCCGCGTTAGTGTACCTTTTTTTGGGATTTATAGCTCAAGATTTTTATTGCATGACCCAGGATTGTGACAAGGATTAATAATTCTATTGGTCAAGATGCAAATTCAAAATTCTTGATCGGGGTTCTGGATATTTATGGATTTGAGAGTTTCAAGACGAACAGGTGCTTAACTGGTATGCTTTTGGTTCATCATTTATAACGGGTTTATGGTTCCAATAATAAATAACTCCAGGTTTGATTTGTGGCTGATTATGACTTGCCTAGAGTTTTTTTTATAGAATTTTCTTTTGTGTGTGTGAACTATCATGGTTACTCATGAACATAAAAAACATGTTATTTTCAGCTTAATCTGGGTCCTGATTGTTTAATGTGCTTAACATAAATTTTAACTGGCTGTATGCAGTTTTGAGCAATTTTGCATCAATCTGACTAATGAAAAACTCCAACAACATTTTAATCAGGTTTGTTTATATATGCATGTTTTTAGATGTTTAAACATGGTTGTAGCTTAATCTAGGTTCTGGTCAAATGTTTTTTTCTTATGACAGCATGTTTTCAAGATGGAGCAAGAAGAATATTCCAAGGAGGAAATCAATTGGAGTTATATAGAGTTTGTGGACAATCAAGATATTCTGGATCTCATTGAAAAGGTCCGTGCATGATCAGTTTTGGACCTTTTGGTTTTATCTCTAACAGGTCAAACGGGTAAAATGAAGCTAAACGGAAACAAGGTCAATGGGTCAAGCAAGTAGAATGCCATCCAAGTGTATATTCTTTGTGCATACAACCTTCTAAATCATTTTATATAAAAAGATATAAAAATTTAGTTTAGTACTGAAATAAAAACAAATTTATAGATGTTATTTATAAGAAAATGTAAAAGTTTTGGACACACAATGTTTCAGTTTGGATCAACAAATGTGCAAAATCATCTGTATCACCCAAACCCGTTGACCTTTTACCCAATCTGCCAGCTAGCAATATGTATAATATTTCTCTGCTCATCTAATCTAGTTTTTGATTGCTTCAGAAGCCAGGGGGAATCCTTGCTCTTTTGGATGAAGCTTGGTATGTTTGCATTTTGTACAGATAGCAAACAATTTTATAAAGTAAATACTTAAATATGTTACATAGTAGTTCATGGTGAAAGATCACTCGAGTCTCAAAACAATGTTTATGTCCCACGTTCTTGGGTAGGTGTTATGACATAATTTGTTAAGTCACGAGCCACCTTTTATGATATTTGAATAACCAAAATATAGTGATTACAGTTTAAAAAAAATTGACCTTACCGTGTGAATTTTATGCAGCATGTTTCCAAGATCCACTCACACTACCTTTGCTGAAAAGCTTTACCAGACGTTTAAAGATCATAAACGTTTTAGCAAACCAAAGCTATCAAATACAGGCTTCACCATATGCCATTATGCTGGTGATGTATGCAGATTTATTTTCTTTTATTGCATAGTAATAAATAAATAAATAAATAATGTTAAGGGGTGTTTGGTTGTGCACTTTGAAAGTGGTTATGTGAGACTAAATAAACAGAATCAGATAATCAACTGTAAACAACATGCTGGAGGTGATACCCTTTGAACGTGCTTTTGCTGATTGAAATTGCAAATAATCAGTTGTTAAAGTGTTTGATGATTTATGATTATTAAAATATAAATACAAAAATGGACCAAAAGACGTCATTTTTGTGAGAATAAAAGACACTGACTTGTGAATTATAGTAAAAGTCTCAAGTTATTTCTCCTTTGAAAATCAGTTTGGTTGCAGCTTTTATGAAACCGATTATCATAATAATTTGATAATCAAAAGTAGAGTCTGTCTATCCAAACATATAGAACTGATTCTTTCAACTACAACTAGCGATTATCAGATAATCAACTTCAGAATATAAATCCCAATAACCCTAATAAATTTGTATCTAGAGAAAATGCAAAATGTTTGATGTTTTTATTTATATGAAGTACTTTTGTTTTAGGTCACTTATCAGAGTGACTTCTTCTTGGATAAAAACAAGGACTATGTTGTTGCTGAGCATCAGGCTCTCATGAATGCTTCTAAGTGCTTCTTTGTATCAAGCTTATTCCCACCTCTTTCGCAAGACTCATCCAAAGCTTCAAAGTTCATATCAATTGGTTCCCAATTCAAGGTCTTAACATTTTTCTACCAGTCCACCATTATTCCTCCACTTCATATAGAGCTAATGATTTTGAACCATTTACTTATGAAAGGGTCGATTTGGGTTTTGTTTTATCCCGAGTGGGTTATGGAAAAACCTTAGCAACGGGTTGAATGGCTGAAAGTCACCTACAGTATATGTTTAAAGCTTACAAGATCCTGAGTAATTTTGCTCGAATATTTAGCTTATTGTTATAATAATGCTGTTTTTGTAATAAAAAGTTTCAAGAAATTGTTTGCAGGTCAACCTGATAGGTCATTTTAACACATTAAAAGTGACGCTTTTCAACCTGAAATGTTTTGACCCATTTCCCGCCTACCTGACCCACTCATATTTCCACCTGTAGTTTTTTAGTTTAGCTCATCTTGGCATGCCTCATCTTCACAGCAACAATTACAAGCATTGCTTGAGACACTTAGTCACACAGAGCCGCATTACGTACGCTGTGTCAAACCAAATAATCTTTTAAAGCCAGCCATATTTGAGAATCAGAATATATTGCAACAACTTCGATGTGGGGTAAGTTTACCATTTCTAGGTATTCATGTATTCAATTTTATGTGTGTTCTTGCATAGTGAGACACAAGTCATGTTGTTTCAGGGAGTTATGGAGGCAATCAGGATCAGTTGTGCGGGTTTCCCTACTCGTAAACCTTTTCATGAATTTATAGACCGTTTCAAGATCCTTTCACCTAATGTTGTAAACCTAAGGTAGTATCATTGACTTCAAAGCAGTTCATACTTATTTTGGAAAAGGCTAGGGGGAAGGTCCTGGCCTGAGCCTGAAAAGCCTAGACCCTTTAGGCCCTTGTTAAGTCTTAAAGTTGCAACCAATCCTAACATCATATAGAAAAGCCCTGTTAGGTTCTTGGGCAAACCCCGGTATGATGGATAGACCCTTAAGACTCGGCCCATTAAGCCTAGTACGGAAAAAGTTATTTTTCCGTGTAATTTTTTGATTTTCCTGTACTATATCATTTTATTTACTTTTTACATGTATAAATGAAAATTTGTATGTTTTATGCTTTATAAAATGCTACTTCTTAAGATTGTTTTCTAAAACTGTTCTTTTTGTTCTTCATTGAGTTAAATTGTTAAAAGTTATTATATTAAATATCTTGTTTTCTGAAACTATTGCAACTTAAACATGATTTTAATAACAAGTATCTATCTTGCATTTAATTGTAGTGATGAGATAGAGGCTTCGAAGATTTTATTAGAGAAGGCGAACCTTGAAGGGTATCAGGTACTCGAAATATTTTCTTTTAAGTTGCAGCCTCAGGTGCTAAAATTTATATGGTGTGGATATTCTTACAGGTGCAATATTTCTGATTAAAACTCTTGCAGATTGGTAAAACAAAAGTGTTCCTGAGAGCAGGACAAATGGCAGAAATTGATGCTCGTAGAACCGAGGTCTTAGGAAGATCTGCTACCAAAATCCAGACAAGATTTCGTGCTTATTCTGCATGTAACAAGTTTATCTTGTTACGATCTTCAGCAATACTAATACAAACTATATGTAGAGGTATACACAACTATTACCTTACTAGTAGTACTATAAGCCTGAGCTTTGTGAGCGGGTTTTGGTTTAAATTTCACAAAACTGGTCGGGTTGTTTGACACCCATTTGTTCCATCTTTTAAACAATAACTTATGATTTCAAAAACAATATGATTTCAACAGTAATCTAAATCTTTGAATAGAACTGTTCATGAGGTGATATGCACTATAAAGATAGATTCGCCTTTAGCTAAACTTTTTGATTTGACCCATTTGAGATTAAACAAAATCCAAACTGGTTATTTTATAAGTAAACAGATCAATTGTAGAATCTAGATTACTTATTATGTATTATTACAGGGGAAGTTGCACGTGCTTGCTATGATCGTCGAAGGAAAGAAAGGGCATGTTTGAGGATTCAGAAAAATGCACGCATGCATCGTGAGAAAACTCGTTACAGATTTATGAGTTCTTCAGTTGTTTTTATTCAAAATGGAATGCGTGGCATGGCTGCACGCAATGCGTATAATTATAAGAGGCAAACAAAAGCAGCAATTGGTATCCAGGTATGAAATATAATTCAGGAAGTACGTATGTTAATTAGAGCTGGCAGTACCAATCCAAACACATATAAAACAGCCAAAGTACCCCATTTTATGTAACTGTCTGGGTGGGTCGATTTGGGCCATAAAAAGGTCTAACAGGTTAAAAGGATGAATGAAATCTAACAGGTTGGACTGTGGTGGTCAGGGATCTCATCTTCCCTTAATACACACACAAAGGTTACAAAACTATATCATTACTTTCTATAAAAAATATTATTAAATTTTAATATTTTACAAATATGAACATGTTCTTTTTAAATTCTATAGTCTTTTGACTTAACATTATGCCACCAGATTCATATTACCATTTTTTTCAATTTTTTGTAAAAAATGTGTTGGTTTTTTTTGTAATCCGGGAAAATCAATTAAAGGGTCTGCCGGACCATTTGACCCCATTCCAAAATTTCCCATTTGGACATGAACCCAACGCCCAACACACCCATTTTGCCACCTCAAATTGTAGTTATGTAACATTAAACTTCATCTTCAAGAGCAACCATGTCAAAGGCTTTTTTTCTTAATCTGATATTGCTCCACAAATGTATTTGCAGAGTCGATGCCGTCGTCATTTGGCATTGCGTTGTTATTTAAAGATGAGGAAGGTAGCAATTTACACTCAATCTATTTTAAGGAAAGACTTGGCATTCATAGAAATAAGGAGGCTTAAAAAGGTGACTGTATCTTTCACATGTTTTTTGTTCTTGCATTTTAGGCTACTGATAATTAAGCTGGTATAAAAATTGTATAATGATTATGTATTGATTGTGATGAATATTAGAGTACAATAGGATCATATATATAGATCTATACTGGGGTACTAGGGTCGGCTGCTATATGCCATGGGTCGGGCCTAATATAACCTAAGTACATCAACTGATACTCCCCCTTAAGCTAAGGCCGGGGACCAACTCTTAGCTTGGACTTCAAGAAAAGAAAATGATCCGAAGACAGTGGCTTTGTGAACACATCAGCAATTTGATCCTTTGTAGATATGAACTGGACAGATAACTTTCTTTGAGCAACTTTCTCCCAAACAAAGTGAAAATCCACTTCCACATGCTTTGTCCTAGCATGGAAAACTGGATTAGTATAAAGGTATGTGGCTCCCAAATTGTCACACCATAGGATTGGAGTCGAAGGCACACGAAGTTCCGTAAGTAGTGTTTCAAGCCAGGTCAATTCAACCACAGTATCAGCCAAGGCCTTGTACTCAGATTCATTAGATGACTGAGATACAGTCTTTTGTTTTCTGGCTGACCATGAAACTAGATTTGACCCGAGATATTTAGCATATTCCCCCGTGGATTGACGGTCATCCGAGCACCCAACCCATTCTGCATCAGAGAAAGCGGTCATTGGTGGTCCAATAACATTCGTGTAGGCATGCGAAATAGGAGACGAGGAGCTAGAAAGTAAAAGACCATGATCCGCAGTCCCGTGTAGATATCTTACGATGCGTTTTACAACGGACCAGTGATTGTCAGTAAGGGAATGCATGAATTGGCAAACTTATTAACTCCAAATCTAATATCAGGCCATGAAAGAGTAACATACTGTAATGCCCCAACCATTTGTCGGTATTTGACCGGGTCATAAAAAGGAGAGCTATCACCGAGAGAGAGCGCATCACCAGTGGTGCAAGGTGACGGAACCGATTTGGATTGAGATAGGTTGGCACGGTCCAACAATTCATTAATATATTTGCGTTGTGAGAGAATGAGATCAGAACCTTGACGAGCCACCTCAATGCCTAGAAAGTAAGATAAGGGCCCCATGTCTTGTATCGTGAACAATTTGCTGAGACGTTGTACCACATGATTAATAGCCTGGTTGTTGTTACTTGTCAAAATAATGTCATCGACATACACTAGCATATACATACGTGTCCTATTTTCTGAACAAATAAACAAAGAAGGATTTGTTTTAGATCCCTGAAAACCGAGAGCATCAAGGCAGGTGAAAACCTGTCAAACCACGCCCGAAGTGCCTGTTTGAGACCATACAAGGATTTATGTAAGAGGCGCACATGGTTCGGTTTATAAGGGTCAACAAACCCTTGTGGTTGTTTGAGATACATTGTTTCCTTCATATCACCATGTAAAAAGGCGTTTTGAACGTCAAGCTGTCGTAAGGACCATCGTTGGGTAACAGGTAATGATAGAACAACCCTAATTATGGTGGGTTTCACCACAGGACTAAAGGTTTCAGTGTAGTCTATACCAGGTTGTTGACTGAAGCCTTTTGCAACCAGACGCGCCTTGTAGCGCTTAATGTGCCCATGTTGATCACCTTTCTAGATTTATATGGTTGTCAAATTAAACTGGTATAAAAATTGTATAATGATTGTGTATTGACTGTGATGAATATTAGAGTGCAATAGGATCATATATATAGATCTATACTAGGGTACTAGGGTCGGCTGCTATATGCCATGGGCCGGGCCTAATATAACCTAAGTACATCAACTAATACTGATTTAAACTGGTTTACTTTACAACCATGTTGTTGTTCCTTTTCAAGTTAATTTCAGTTACACCAAATTATACATTTTCTTTAAAAATCTTGACTTTATGATACCCAATGATGTGAAAAGTTGGTTACCACAACATAAATATGAAAGTTGTTTTCAATAATATTTTCTCAGTATTCGTCAATATGTATTTTTTGTAGGTTGCAAGTGATACTAATGCTCTCCAAGATGCCAAATCTAAACTGGAAAAGGAAGCCAAAGACCTGGCAATGCGATTGCAGGAGGAGGAACGCACAAGGGTATGTATACTTTTAACCAATTATTGTAGTTTAGTAACTGTGGGAGCAGTGGCGGAGCTTGAGCACTCTTGTAGGGGCGCGGGGGCGAAATAATTTTTTTTAGGGGGGACAAACTCGATACATATAAAAAAAATTTACACTACCGGGCCAAAAATTAACACTATTGACGAAAAAATGAGAGAAGGGGGGGGGGGGCATATAATTGGGTAATGGGTCAGAGCGGGTTCTATTCAAATCTGATGACTTTTTGGTACGAGTCACGAAAGCAATTATCTGATTTTTGAAGGTAGTGTGTTAGGAGTTTTAGGCGTTAAAATGCACTCTGGAACATTTTGGCATGTTCCTCTTTAGCTATATCTTATTTTACTTTTTTGGCACACTATAGATTAAACCCAATCCTAATTGACCCATTCACAAGTACACAGGTCAATATTTATACCTCTAAATTATTTTTGCACCATAACATACTCAAGTTTAGTTAATAAGTCCAGGAGGTTTGGTTTGAACCTTGTTCATGTTCATTGTTTATGTCCATTGTTTATGTCTTGATCTTTGAAATACTGAAGGTTTGAGCCAGAAACATCAAACCACCATATGATATCATTGAACTTGATATATGTGTGTATAGGACTGTACAATACATAACCATATATAAATAGAGAACTATGAGAGCTACATACACACTTGTATCCGTTGCTTTACATGTGGCGCATAAGGTGGTTATGTAACCGCATAATCATCTCCATTTCTCTCTCCTTATACATTTGCACACGTACAAATGTTTATGTGGTTCTCCACTTAAGATTGATTTTGTAATGTACCATTTGCTTCTTCTCTCACCATAAGGGTCAATATGTTTCATATGTTTTGGTATTTGATTTAATTTATGCTTTTGGGTTGTATGGATTTCTTTGGCTTAACTAAGTTTGTATGAAGTAATTGGTGTCATGAAATTACTAAAAACAACTTGACAACTTGTTTTATTTCTTGGTGCATGAATCTTGAAATAGGATATTTTAGAAACCAAAACTTTAGTTTTAACCTTTTTATTACTTTTGTTGTTTATGGCCGTTTGATCTCCTTTCATTTCTCTAGGCCGATATGGAGGAAGCTAAAAAGCAGGAAATGCTGAAGCTACAGTCTGCTGTAAAGGAGATGGAAGTTCAATTGGTGCTTCATACCTTTCTAACAACTTGTTCTACTGCTTTATACACAATATAACAGAAAATAGATTACAAAATGTTTCTCTAGTTTATTTATATTTTGTTTATTTTTTTTTATTGTTTGACTGCTTTTATTTTTTTAGGCCGAAATGGAGGAAGCTAAAAATAAGGAAAATACAAAATTGCAGTCTGCTATAAAAGAGATGGAAGTCCAATTGGTGCTTCATTATGTTCCAAGAACTTCTTTTATTTCTTGTTACACAAAAAAATATAGCTTTGACATGTATTTGGAATGCTTTCACATTTTGTAGGCTGATATGGAGGAGGCTAAAAATAAGGAAAATGAAAAACTGCAGTCTGCTTTAAAAGAGATGGAAGTTCAATTGGTGCTCAATTTGTGACACACAAAGCATGAAATATGAGATCACCCAACAAAAACTTAAAAGTTTTAACTTCTTTATTTTTGTGTGCTTCCAAATTTTCTAGGCTGACATGGAGGAAGCCAAAAACGAGGAAAAGGCCAAATTGCAGTCTACTATAAAGCAGATGGAAGTTGAATTGGTGATTTTTGATGCACAAAACTTAGAATCACAGATTACATAAACTAAATCTGTAGCTATAACCTTTTTTTGTTTTTAATAGTTTCATCTGCTTACGAATTTTGTAGGCTGATATGGAGGAATCTAAGAAAAAAGAAACTGCAGAACTACAGTCTGCTATAAAAGAGATGGAAATTCAATTGGTACTCCACAATACTTTTGATACAAAAGAAAGAAATAAGATATCATAGAAAGCAGAACTTTTTTGTCTATTTTGATTTTCAAATGCTTCAAAATATTGTAGGCTGATATGGAGGAAACTAAAAATAAGGAAAATGCAGAATTGCAGTCAGCTATAGAAGAGATGGAAGTCCAATTTCAAGAAACTAAAGAACTTCTTGAAGCTGCAAAGAGAGAGATGGAGCAAGTTCGTGTTGCTGACAATGAGAAAATAGAAACACTTACTACTGACAATGAGAAACTCAAGGTCAACTTTTGAAGTCAAACATGTCTTTTTTTAATGTTGTAAAGTTGTCTAGTTTCTATATAATCTTTCATAACATCGTTAGATGCATTTATGGTTTTTGAACATTCGCAGGATGTGGTTAATTCATTGGAACTGGAAATTAATGAAACACAAAAGAAATATGAAGAGACCAGTAAATTAAGTGAAGATAGGTTGAAAGAGGCCATGGATGCAGAAGCAAAGATAATTGATTTGAAGATTGACATGCAAAGGTTGTATTTTATATGAAAACTTTACTATTTCAATTTGAAACTCAGGAAGTGACTTTCTTAGTTATATGCTTTTGTGGTTCTTCTTTAGTCTTCAAGAAAAGATTGCTGACATGGAAGCAGAGGACCAGATTCTGAGACAAAAGGTGATGTTGAAACAACTAGCTTATCCAAAACACTACCCGGATCTTTCTCACTCTCATATTTAACAGTTAAAAGCGATGATGCAGTTTTGAAAAATTAAATTTTTTATTTTTAAATTCCATGTCACTTCCAAATAAACTGCCACATAGTCTTCTAAGTATTGGAAATTAATCCTAATTAGCTTAAATGTGAAAAATCAAGAAAGTGGAAGGGTTATATTGAAAATAGTAAAAATTCAGTTTGATTTTGTGAATGGATCTAGATCTGGAGGATTATGGCAGCTGCAAAATAGGAGGAACTTTAGGAGGTTTATGAGTATGATTATGAGTGTTTGATTAATAGTTTGAATATTTAGAATTATCAAGTCAAGTATGTTATCTTTTATTAATTGATAGCTTGTCTAGAAAAGGGTTTGGGTTGAATAGTGATAGCAAGTGTAGTATGGTTAGGATTACTTTAGTATATATATTTTTGTTTGAATCGGCTAGTTTAATTGGTATTTGTGTAGGTTTAGGATTCTAATTTTTAAAGTATAAGTAGGGGATCTTGGTATCTGGGCCAACAAGCTTTTCTGGTAATTAATGAAGTGTCGAACAATTTGTTTTGTTCATATCATTTTGGTGTTCGTGATCGTATCTGGGCCAACACTAAGTACAACCTCATTTATGCATTTAGCCCCATAGTCTTCCAAGACTTATCATAAAAAGATTATTATTATTATATTATAATCTGAATGTGCTAAAATCCCTAGTAAATCTAACATTGATATGTTTCCATAGTGTTTTTCTGTCAAAATTACTCTCTTAGATTAGCTAAAGGACATGTGTTCAATCTGCAGGAACATCAGAGTGGCTCTCCTTCAAAGAAATTTGATAGCAACCTGACACAATCCACCATAGGAAGGGAACGTGTATGTTTTGACACGATTTTTTTTCATATACATTTATTTATGATTTTCTTTAATTTAATATGCTTCACTTTCTAAATATGGTTAATTCGGTGAGAACAATGACCCATTTAAGGTCAATTGCAAGAGTACTTGCCACAAGGTCCTCGAGACATCCTCCTGCCTCTTTTCTATTTTCCTGTTGAAGATGGCTTGCTGCTGCCATTCGTTTCTCCTATTAAAGTTGACACCAGCTCCTGTTTTCCTTGCTCATGTCATTGACACCAACCAATATCCTACTGAAATCTTGTTACGTTCATCCTCTGTTGCTGCCATTTCTGCTTCAGCAAATCATATTCAGGTTCACACTTATGTTCCGCAGATCCTGTGTTTCAGATCCAGTTGAAGATTCCATGTTCTGCATTAACTTTTATACCTTGATTTTTGTTCATATTTCGATCTAGTAGTGAAATCCTTCTGCTCAATTCGAGATTTGTTTTCAAGCTTTTATACTTTTATTTGTATTCCTATAGCCAAGAATCAAGTATTTCATGAGGGGACCAAGCATATATTGAAATTGATTGTCACTTGATCAGAGACCATGTTGTCAAAGCACGGATAGACCCTTCGTCGATCCAGCTAGTACACATCAGGACCAAGTACCAGCTTGCATATATTCTCACTTATCCACTATAAAAAGCACAAAGATTTTATTATTAACAAGTTGAATGATAAACATCTATGCTCCAACTTGAGGAGTGTTATATATATAGTCTTTGTGCAGTTTAAGAGTTTCTTGATGTGTTTGTACTTAGTTTCCTAAAGTAGCCTAGAATTATATATAAAATGAGTCTTCACCTCACAAAGGAGTACAAAAATATATATCAGCTCTATTTCACATCAACCTACAAGGTTAAAATGAAAATGTAAACTATTAAGAGTTTGTAGGTTAAATGACATCATCTAACTGTATGTTTCTATATATAGGAGCTAGTTGATACTGTTATGAAAGCTGCTACACAAGATCTTGGGTTTTCTCAAGGGAAACCAGTTGCTACATATGTTATATACAAAAGTCTTTTGCACTGTAAAGCTTTTGAACCAGATATAACTACCATATTTGATCGTATCATCCAAATGATGGGTTCTGCAATAGAGGTCAGATGTTTAAATTTGGCATATTTCATGATTAATTTTAATATTCGAATTTTTATAATTCATAATTGGATCAAATTATATTATATTTACCAGAAAAGTGAAGACATTAAGCATATGGCTTATTGGCTCTCTGTCACATCTACATTGCTGTTTTTGATTCAGAAGACTTTAAGTCCAAGTCCTCCCAAAACCCAGCAGCCAACATCATTATTTGGAAGGATGACCCAAGTACTCTTTGTTCCTAAATACATCACCATCTTTTTGTAGGTGGGCCGTGCAGGTTGGGTAATGGGTTGACACAGTTTCAAGTTGAAATGGGTCTTTTAGTAAGAACAGTTTGACTGCAATTTGTCCATGTTTACAAATGATTAATGTATTAACTGTGACTACAAAAACAATATCATCACATTCTAAATATTTGAATAAAATAATCAAGGAGGTTGTATGCATTAAAACTAAACTTCTGAAACTTCTAACCTGTTTGAGATAAACACAACCCAATCGACCCACTTGTACGTAAATGGGTCGATATTTGCATCTCTAAATGGGTCGATATTTCCATCTTTAAATGGATCGATATTTGCATTTCTAATAATTGCCTTTGTGAATTCCTTGTATGAATTAAGGGTTTGGTTTTTAAATCTTAAATCTTATTGGATTAAAAATTATGTATACAGGAGACTTTAAATTTACGAGAAAAAGTGTTGTTATTGTTGTTATTATTATTAATGTCGTTATTTTTATTAATAATATTATTATTATAATATTTTGTTAACATATACTAGGGTTAGCTGCCATTTGGTTATGCCTATTAGGATTAGTATTTCGTATTTTGTGTACTTATACCATAGGTATATTGTAACATATCACATGGTATCAGAGCCGAAATCCTCCTTTAATAATCGTGTCTTAGTTTCGACAAGCTCCTTCTGCCGTAGTGTATCAATTTTGACCGCTTCCCTCCATAGTTGTGTCTCACTTTTCACAACCATCTTCCGCCACCATGTATTACTTTAGGCAGTCACCTTTCGTCACTGTGTATACTTCTAGTAGCCACCTTGCATCCTTGTGTGCCACTTTGAGCAGTCACCACCCATTCCGCTATAGTAGTGTGTTCGTTGCCACATTATGACCCAAGTCGGTTAATATCGTCGCTCGTTGCTGTCGTCTTTTAGCAGTTTCCAAAATTCTATAGACGTGTTATTTTTATGATCGATGTGTAGTAGTTCTCCTTTTTACACTTGATCAAAGGTAGATGCAATGAAATTGGGGTCGAGGGGGTTTAATTCTTTGTTAAACTTCATCATTTTTGTTCTCGTTATTGAATTTCTACATGAAGTTGTTAAAGGAAGGACCCCCATCCTTCATGGTCCTCTAGATGAATATATATGTACAAGCTTGGAGATATATACACTCCATTTTGAGGGGAGTGTTAGAATAAAATAAGGTTAGCTGTCATTAGCATTAGCCGTTATTAGGGTTGTGCCCCTTAGGATTAGGGTTTCAATTTTTTTTCAATCTATGCCATTAGTAGATTGACATATTATCAATCTCAATACATCATCTACTTTACCTTTCACATATTTGTAGGGATTTAGATCAGCATCCGTCATTAGTATAGTGTGCCATGTGGAGGTCAAGTACCCGGCTTTGCTCTTTAAGAAGCAACTTACTGCTTATGTTGAAAAATTGTATGGATTTATTCGTAACAACTTAAAGAAGGACTTGTCACAACTTCTTTCCTCTTGTATCCAGGTACCATATGTTTTTATAAATATTTTGCAATTAAAAGGCATCATATGATGTTAATTTTTATAATTTATAAACAATTCAGGCACCAATAATATCAGATGGTAAATCTTTTCCAGCTGATTATTGGGAGAGCATCATTGAAAGCTTAAATGGACTGCTTGATACATTAAAAGAATGCTACGTAAGTGTTCTTGTTAATTCATATTAAAATACTGATGAGAATTCTCACCTGTATACTCACTGTTTAACCATCTCAGCCGTAATTTTTTTTCAGGTGCCAGTAGTCATTATTAAGAAGATATATTCTCAAGTTTTCTCTTTCATTGATGTGCAACTTTTCAACAGGTAGAAAACTTGTCCTCAATAGCTAGAAAGTCTAACTAGAGGTGGCAAAATGGATGCTTGGGCTGAACTGAAACACTTTATGTCTGAAACTAATTTATTAGAATTCGTTAGCGTCAAATATGATTACAAGTATATGTTATTTAAAAAAAATATAAGAATGAAACATTTTACGCAACTTTTAAACCATTTGACCGGTTTCCTATTTACTATCTTTTATTTGGTCCGGTAGAGATTGAGTATAACCTGAATCAACCCACTTATAAGTTAGTGGGTAAATTTGAATGTGACCTCTAAGTATGGCCATGTCAAACTAGTCATCTCGTTTCTTAAAATGTAAATATCTTACATGCCACCAGCCTTCTTCTACACAAAGAGTGTTGTACATACCCAAATGGGGAGTATGTGAAAGGAGGATTATCTAAACTAGAGCTTTGGTGTTCTAAAGCCACAACAGAGGTACTCATTTGCACGCCTTCACTTTTTTGTTTAGCCATTTAGAGGTGGCAAGATGGGCATGGGGTTGGATAGCAGGTCAAAATGGGCTATCTTTAGTGTAGGATGAAAAGGATCCCTAAGGTTTGACATGAAAAACCTTTTTTGTCCAATTTTATTTAGTAACCATACATAAAAAAAGACATTAGATATGATTACAAAAACAATATCATTACAATAATAATCTAAATATTTGAATAAAGCAATTAACGAATATTTATGCATTACCATACACTACGGACGACTTTTAATTGTTTGACTTGTTCAGCCCAATTGACCCGTACCCTCTTTCTGCTAAATTTTTTAAACATCCATTTCAGTTTGAAAATAACTCTAACCTACCCATCCTTAAATGGGTTGAAATTTCCACCTCTAATATTCTTATAATTATAAGTCAGAGTTAGTAGGCCTAACCACTCACTGAATTAGTATGCAGGCTCATCATTAGATGAACTTAACCGTGTAAGGCAGGCAGTTGGATTTTTGGTACGTACTAAATATTTTATTGTCATTTGCTTTTTTTCAATTTTTAGTAACGGCATTTTCAAAAGTTTGAAGTTTCATATGCTTTGAATGGAAATTGTTTTAGCTTTATTCAGCTTCGTACCATGGGACCATATGCAACATAATTCCATTAATGAATTCAGTTGTCTAGGAAAGCATTTTGAACACAAGTAACTTATGTACCATGGTTTATATTCACTCTTTACCTTTGCTTGTCAGGTTACACAACAGAAGTCTAAAATTACATACGATGAATTCACAACTAAACTATGTCCCGTAAGACTCCCATTGTGTTTTCTTACATCTTGAGCTAAAATGTCTTATCTTAAGTTGACATTTTCGGTATCAGGTTCTAAGTATCCAACAACTTTACAGACTCTGCACTTTGTACTCAAATGATAATGATGACACAAATAATGTCGCGACAGAAGTAAGTATACAACTATTGTATTTGGTTATTTGTTTCCTGCTTTCACTACTAATTTATGATCGACTTTCTATAGGTTATTTCCAAGCTAAAAGTTCTAATGTCCGAGGACTCGAATGATCCTGATAGCGACTCCTATTTGTTAGATGACACTTCTGGGTATATATACTTGAATGAAATAAAATTTACATTGTCAAAAGATGAACAAAATACTGTTTTCAACATGTGAATAATTTTTACTTTTCTTATTGCAGCATGGCCTTCCCTGTTGACGAAATTGGTAAATCCATTAATGAGAAAGATTTTTCAAACATGAAGCCTGCCAGTGAACTCCTTGAAAAACCCGAGTTTCAATTTTTACTGGAGTAAGGCTTGTGGGTCTATTTGCATTGCTTCTACTCTTGGTTACTCTTTTATGATCGGGTCATGTCCTACAAGTCGAGAAATATTCTCTTGAAAAATGCATAAAAAGATCCCGACCTGACCCGAACCAAGGAAACCTCGGATGATCATCCATAGGATAACACAAGGGCTTCTCTATTTTCTCGAGCCAAAATATACCACACAAAGTTGTTTTGGTTTGGATCTTGTTAGGAACCTTAACCAATCTTTTTACCTCCACACCCCCGTAAACCCACCACATTTCTTGCTTTTGTACATAGCATATCTTGTTGTCCTTGATCAAGGTCTCCAGCAAGACCACAAGGTCTATTCGATGAAACATGATTTCATCCATTGCACCGGCTATGGCTCTATGACTTAACTACGCCAGCAAAAGGTTGCAATGGATTTATGGAGCAATCAAGCACAAGATATGAAACTTGAGTTCCATAAATACTACAAACCAGCGGCCATTGTAGATTTCGAGAGCTCTTCGAGAACATGAAAGGATCAAATGGATCTGTTAATCCGCAACCAGCCATTTGAGAAGTTGAGCTCAAGCTCTCTAATGCAGGAAAGGTTGAAGATAATCTCCCTACAGAGAAAGAAGTTCAAAGTAATGCATTTGCAGTTGCTTATTTGTCAATATATATTTATGTCAAGTTCTACTTGGGGAATTGTTTCATGTTGCACTATGAGCATACAAAGTTATATGCAACTCAACAAAACTTTCTTGAGCTGATGGTCCTCAAGAAATAGATTCATTTGATTTTAGACATACACCGAAAGAAAAAAGTTCTCAGTTTTTAAAGTTCTATATTTTGGGTACATCTCTTTATTCTTTTTTGTTTTGCGTGTATTATATTGTAGCCTTCTGAATCTATCTATGAGTAATTGAAGAAAACTTATTTTATTGTCATACCTTTTTAAATTATGCTTGAAGAATATCATATATTATGCATTGTGTAAGTTTTAAAAATATGATATCTTACAGATTTAAAGTATGATTGTGTAAGTTTCCATTTTACAAATATGCTACCTTAGCAATCTATCTAGTCTAAGAATATGGGAAAAACTACCCTCATATGTTTAAGTCCATCACATTTGACCTCAACTCATAAGCCCAAATGGGTTTGGCCTATTATGGTTAGTCATTTATATAATATTATGCATTATGTATTGTAACATATGCATAGTGAGTTGTACCCACCTTTTTTTTAATTTTTAATTTATTTTATTGTAATTCAATACTATTATATCTTTTATAGATTAGCTTCAATATATTTTTTACTTATAACATTAGTCCCCTTCATTTCATATTTGAAACATTTTTATCTTTCGGTTAAAAATTTTTATGTAAACACGCTGAAATGTACATGTGTGGTATGACGTTTTTACGAACATTTTTTCCCTATTTAACTGCCCCATCGAACGTGCTGGTCCTAGATCAACTTATCTATTGTTCTAGATCTATTATGTTTTGTCTGTGTGGTTTAACATTTTTACGTCTAGTTTTTTGTTCGGTTATACTTTTTTCATCTTTTTTAATTACGAGCTTTGACAATATTAGTGGTCACTAACGGTGGCGTGTCATTGATGTTGCCTGACATGGTTTTACATCGTCCGCTGCAACGCGGAGGCTTAATACTAGTTTTCCTTCTATATATAAAAATTAAAAGTGGGATATCTCATTTGTTTTTGTTTTTCTCTCTCACTCTCTAACACTCTCTTGCATACACAAGTATGTGCAGAAGACAATGATGGCTATGATGAAAATGAATCTGAGTTGTAGGACCCTCCTCCTTCACAACACCTTACGACTCTTGTCATATCTACTAGATGCACTAATTTTTAATTCAACAATATGGTTATACAAGTTTTTGGGGGTTCATGCGTACAACAATGGGCAAGAGTTGTAGCTAATACTTAATTTCAAGTAAATGTTTTAATAACACACTCAACGTCTCATAGTTGTAGTACACTTGTTAAAAATACAATATTAGAGCCTTAAGCACGTTTGTTACGAGATCGAATACGAGTTTATACATGATTAAATATGTTCGTATCGGCAATTTAAAAAAAATACAAATAAATAAATCCATTAAAACAATAGGAGATATATTAATTAATAAGGTGTACATAATCATGGTCTTAACTCTTAAGAATGGAGTCATGTCTCCCACTCTCCTAACAGTCTTGATGGAGGGGGAAGGTGTAAGATGTTCACACTCATATCCTCTTCTTCTATCCATAAATTTGCCTCCAAATTTTTTTTTTTACTTAAATTGACTAATTTTTTTTTCTATCCATAAATTTGCTTCCAAATTGATGACTACATCTCATTTCCTTCTTGGTCAATGGTCCCTTTGGTGTTAAAAACAACTTCCCCAATTACTATTTAAGTAGAAAGATTAGTCAACATAGTATATCTCATGATTTTATCATTTAACTCTAGATTTTCGACATAGATGATTTTTTTACATCTAAAACAAGTTATCATCCATGCATGCATTTCCATAAATAAATGGTAGGGTAGCATTGTAATCTCTTTTGATGGTGTACTTTTCAATTCCACAATTGCCATTCATTCTTCATAACATTTCTAAAAACATCCATTGATTCATGGTCAAAAACCCTAATTATAAATTCCACAAAATCCATCCATTTTCATAACAAAAACCTTCAACAAATCAAATAATCACCATGGAGAAACGCGCCTCGATCTTCATATTCTTCACCACATTTCTTTGCATCATTGTAGCAGCAGCTGCTAAGGGTTGTTGGTCAGGTGGTTGGACTATTAATGTCGTCAACGATATCAACACCAAAGAAAAAGTTCAGGTTCACTGCAAATCGAAGGACGATGATATTGGCATGAAAGCAATAGGGTTTCATGAATCCGTTGATTTTAAGTTTTGTGAGAACATTATAGGTCCAAGTACTCTTTACTTCTGTCATGTTTATAAGGGTCCTCAAGAACAAGCTTTCGATGCATTCAACCATACGATCAAACCAATGTGTCGCGAGAAGGACAAAAGTAAAGATTATTGGAGATGCACTTGGGTAGTTATGCCAGATGGGATTCACTTCATAGATAGGACGGAAGGTGCAGAAAAGAATATTAAGATGCATAATTGGAAGAATGGGAGGGCTTAGAAGAGTTTTAGTTCATGAGCATTTATGCATATATACCCAAAACTTATTTTTTTTTACTTTTGATTCGTTTATGTATATATAAATTCACGAACTTTTTATTTAAAAAGTAATCTTGTTTTCTAGATTAAATGAATTAGGGTAATATATGTATTTGAACCCGTTTAAGTTGTTATAGTGATAGATAATTCTTTTATATTTTAATTGCTATTGATAAATAAAACTTTATTAGCTAACATGTATTAATGTAAGTAGAATTATCATTTTGATAAAAAGCACTAAAATTATTTCTGATCATTGATCAGGAAAGGGTGGCTAATAGACCATATTTCTACACAAGTTTTAGAAATGAGTAATGACCATACAATTTTAATTTTCTTTTTCTTATTCTTGTCTATTTTTTAAATGTGTATAATATTTATTATACTTCATTATTAAAAAAATATAAAACCAGAAAATCATGCATCTTTTATATATTTGAGTATAGTTTTTTTTATAATTAAAAACATTTTAAAAAGTGTTGAATTGGATGTGCATATAACAATGCGTCATTATTTTATAAGGGTGTTTCGGTGTGTTATTACTGTTGCTTTAAGTTTCGTTTGACACTTTTATCCCTCGCCCTATCGGATACATAGACGATTCTTGATAACTTCTAACCTTTTTGAGCTTTCAACGGTTTTTAGTGTATTTCACCTCTATATATATGCATGCTTGTATATAGGTTGAGATTGAAACATCTACTAATACCCTCCGTTCTAGTCTTAATATTTACTTCTACGTTTGATACAAATTATCTACAAGCTTCTTATGTAACATTAATAATGTGTTACAATGTAATTGTACTCGATAGCATTGGCCATGAAGACACATGGAACAATTTTTAATCCAAATTTAACCTTGATAAGAACTTCATATATCATGTTTATTAAGAACAGGGCTAAACAATATGTTGATGGCTTATGATCTACCGGTGCTCTTGCATATTTTTATAACCACTCGTAACTACATTAGTAGAAAGATCAATAAAAATTGTCAGTTGTAGAGAGTGATGGTTGTGGTGGCCGGTGATTCTCGGTGGTGGTGGTGGTGGTGGTTGGTGCATCCCGGTGGTGGTGGGTAGCGGGCGGTGGTTGTGGTGGTTACCGGTAATAATTGCTAGTAGTGGAGAGTGGTGGTTGGTGACGATGGTGGTGGCGCACAGTGGTGGTGACTAATGATAGAAAAAAGAATGGAATGAAAAAAATGGGATGGATATAATGAATTTGTTGTGTTTAAAGGGAGTGAGATTACATATGTAATGGTCTATTCCATTCAATGGTTCATTTCATTCCGAATCTGATTTCTGCATACCGAACGCTGCCTTAGGTTTATAGTTAACCAACATGATTTGGTACTTGAAATCTCAACCACCATCTAGTTAACCAACATGATGCTAGGATCTCAATTAGCTAGCACAAGAATCATGTTTATATTAACCAGCATGTCGAACTCTAGTTTTTAGTTTTCGAAACATTAATCGAGATTTGATGCCGTTTCTGCGTTGCCACAAAGCTAGAAGTCTTGAACCAAAAAGCACATATTTTTTTTTGTTAGGATTTAAGGATTTTAAGGCTTTTTTTGTTAGTATTGTTAGTTTTAGTCCTAGAAAGAGATCGATGGTGAATTTAAGATATATTAAAGTCATATTTGAAGATATATTAAATATAAAATTAAAATTTAAAGTCATATTTAGTCCTAGAAAGAGATCGATGGTGGATCGATACAAATATAAAATTTGTGAAGATATATTAAAGTTTTCAGTTTCAACGATCATTCAATAGTATTTGAATGAATAAAGTCATATTTGACCAATAAAAATATTGTTAAAACGATTGTCCGTATATAAATGAATATTTATATTTGATTGTAATTATATAGATTATCATAAAAGTTGTATTAAATAATAAAAGTATATTAACAATTATTTATAATATATAATAGACGTTAGTTGTCAAAAATAACATTTCCAATCAATAAGACCGTTTATAATCAACGTCCCTAAAAACAACTATCTAAGCTTGTGACTACATGGAGAGTGAAAACATATGACAACACAAAGATATGTAGCAGATGTTTTTGGCTATGAGCGGTCGCAAATGAAAAAAGAAGGGATAGTGACTAGTGAGAGGGGGGGAAAGAGGGGAGCAGGTGTTCATAGGGGCCTCAAATGTAGAGATCGTAAGCATGTGCTTGTAGATGCCGTGATAGTTAAGATCTTGACGTCTATCATTGTCTACAATTAGACATGAGATGCAAGTTTTTGACTTGCATCATTGTCTATATTGATCATATTATATCATGTTATACATGGATATTATGTGATGAATTGTATTTTTATGTATCATACACAAAACTTAACTCACTGAATACTAACATGGACGAGTAGGTATGTGAAAAATGAAAGTAACAAAATAAACTCGTAACAAAAATACATTAAATCAATGTATTCATCATCCGTAAGTTGATATGAACGCTACTAACTAGTACTAAGTAGGCGACTTGTACCTTGCAAACACATATCTTATATTTGGTATCATCATCGAATATTATTACTTTTATTCATAATATTTCGTTTACCTTATTGTTATTTCAATTATCTGCTAATAAAATAATTGACTCGGTTGTATTTTTTACTCACGACTGTTGTTCAAGATTCTCAAAACATATTAATTAATAAAATGGACTTAAGAAAACAAAATACATAATAACTAATATTTGAATCCAATATTAAAATTGGTCCTCTAGCAATAACCATAGAATATGCTCTAATAATATCCCATTTTTCAAACATTAACGATCTCAACAGCAAACTTTAAAGTTTAAACTCACCATCATCATTCAAACTGAAACAAAACACACGATAAACCCTTTCACCATGAAAGGTAATCTTCATCATCCCCTAATATTATTGATCACAATGATGATCACGAGTGCTTTATGTCACATACCCACAACATTAGAAGGCCCATTTACGCCAGTGACCCGAAAATTCGACCCGAATCTTCGTAAGGGCAGTGATGATCTACCCATGAATCACCCCAGATTGAAGAAGAATGTGACTTCAAACTTCCCAGAACAGATCGCGTTGGCACTTTCGTCCCCAAATTCCATGTGGGTTTCATGGATTACAGGTATGATTTCGTTGATTTTGTTGAGATTTGTTGGGATTTGTTGGGTGTTTGGTGATTGATTTGGGTGTTGTTGTGAAGGGGATGCACAGATTGGGAAGAATGTGACACCGATTGATCCATCTAGTGTTGGGAGTGAGGTGTGGTATGGGGAAACAAGTGGGAATTATTCGAAGAAACGAAAGGGGGTTTCGATGGTTTATAATCAGTTGTATCTGTTTGAGGGGCTTTTGAATTATACTTCTGGAATCATTCATCATGTCAAGATTGATGGTGAGAGTTGATCCCTTAATCTATTGTGTTTGATTCATAGGTTGATGCTTGATTTGGTGAAATTAGTGTTGTTAGTAGTTAATTTATATCAATGGGGGTGGATTTTTGTTAAAGAAGACTCATGATTTAAGGGTCTTCAGTAATATTATATTCATGATAGATATTTATCATTTCCTATTTTTAATACAAATGGCTTTGAGAAAAAAAAATATATGTTCAAACCGCCAAACCGTCAAAACCAAAAAATCTGTCGGTCCAACTGATCCACCCAACCAGCCCGTTTGGTTTGTTGTTTCCTAAATTGTAGGTGGTGGATTGCCCTAAATTTCGGTCAAAAAACGGATGGTTAACACCCCCTAGTCTTTGGTTGTGCAATATAAAATAGAGAATTAGATCGTAGGCAATTTGACATGTGTATTTTGTTATTGCTTTAGTGTCATCAATTATTTTATGTAATTTAGATGAAGAAGACCAAAGGGATGTTAGGTTAAGCTCTAATGCAGGTTAGGTGTAGAGTGCACACTCACATAAACCGATTTGATCCTGGACCTTACAAATGACTGGGTCTAATGGTAGCGCCCTTACAAATGTATATACTGATTTATGTATAGATCAAACATCATTTTTGGAGAGAATACTTAGGATTTTTTTGTTTTGTAATGAAGGTCTTAAACCTGGTTCAACATATTACTACAAATGCGGAGACAGTTCTATTCCAGCTATGAGCAATGAGCATGTTTTTGAAATGTTACCGTTGCCCGGCCCTGATTCATACCCTCGCAGAATTGGAGTTGTAGGGGATCTTGGCCTCACAACAAATACAACCACCACAATTGATCATCTAACCAAAAACAATCCCTCTATGGTTCTTATGGTTGGTGACCTAAGTTATGCCAATCAGTACCTTACAACTGGTGGTGAAGGCGCATCGTGTTTCTCTTGTGCATTTCCAGATGCACCAATTCGTGAAACTTATCAACCCCGTTGGGATGGATGGGGAAGGTAAATTCTTGTTCCTTATAAGCTTTATTATTGATCAAGTGGTTGAAATTTGTATAGGATAATATAAAGGTGTTAAGTTAGTTGACAAAATGGGCAGGTTGGGTGGATTAGTGGTAGAGTTGGCGAGATGGTCGGGTTGGGTCATTGATGGTGATAGTTTAGGGTTAAAACAGGATGCTTTTTAGTACCTGTCGAATGAGTTGACCCGTAAATTTGTTCCTCCATATTTCAAAGTTTTTATATGGAACTAATGCGCTAATTATGACTATAGAAACAATATCATTACAATAATATATTAAATCATTGAATTAAACGAGTTAGGAGGTTGTATGAATAAAGAATAGACTTTGAGAGCTACTTTCAACTAATGTGCTAATTTGGCCATTTGATCTATTATCTATCTATATAAAAACAAACTCTTGGCTACATTGAACTTTGAGGTTTTGATGTTTTGACCACATGAGTTTAGTTTTTTTAATATGAGGGAGAATTACATATATCCCCTTCTTCGCCCTTGAAATTACAAATTTCCCCAAAACACAAGTTTTCAATGCATGAGTACAATGTTTTTTAAGCATGCTTTGGGGAAATATTTAATTTCACAAGTTTAGAGGGGGATATATGCAATTGCCCCTTATATAAGGACCCCTTATTTCCTCTTTTAAACTTAACTTAATTTTTTTTACCACATATTCTCATCTCCTCTCACACTGGTCACTACTGATTAGGAAAAGGAATCATCAACTTTGATTAACAAATAGAGTCTACGTTGTGTGGGTTCGAAACCTAGCCTGGCAATTTTTTTAACATTTTTTTCCTTTTATTTCAGGAACCTTTTTGGATTTTTTATTGTTTTGTTAACGTTATTCCTTTCGTTTCATTCTTAATGCCTTCGAATTTCACGTCGGAGTGATAGTCATCATAATATATTTTTATATTTGCGTTTTGACACTCGCGTTCATCACGTAATTCCCCACGCAAGGCGCAGGTGGAATAATTCTAGTTAGATATAAAACACAACTGAATCTGCCCATTCATAAGTTAATAGGTAGAAAGTGCCACCTGTATTCAGCCCTAAACAATACGAGTAGATTTTTAAGAGATGTCAGAAGTCAAAACAGGTTAGGTGGACTGACCTATGAATTTTCAATTGCTTGAAGCTTCATAACTATTATTATTAAAAAAGTGATCCAGTTTTGATAAACAATTTCAGATGTTGTTTTCACTTGATTAAACTTTGGGTGTTTTCAAACCACTGATATTATTAAATTTCTTATTTTTCCTATGGCTCACTAACAATAAAATATAACTCAATCAACCCATTAACAACTAAACATTATCCAGCTTACCCATTTTTACATAAACAGTAATCTCTAACCTCAAACTCATGGATGCTTCAGTATACAAGTGACAGAAATTTAACCAGAATAATAACTTTTTATTAACTAACTAATTGCCATAATCTGACACTTCCTTTTTAATCTAAAGTCCAGATTCATGGAGCCCTTAATCTCTAAAGTACCTATGATGGTCATTGAAGGCAACCATGAGATTGAGCCACAAGCCGCTGGAATCACTTTTGAATCATATCTAAAACGGTTTGCAGTCCCCTCTAAAGAGTCGGGCTCTAACACAAATTTCTACTACTCGTTTGATGCGGGGGGCGTGCATTTCATCATGTTAGGAGCATATGTTGATTACAACAGAACTGGTAATAAATTATAAACAGTTAACACTTATATATTGTAATCAATTAATCATGCTAGTAATCCATAGGAATATAATCATATATGAAATTTTCAGGTGCACAATATTCTTGGCTTCAAAAGGACTTGAGTCGATTAGACCGCACCGTGACACCTTGGTTAGTAGCCGCGTGGCATTCCCCTTGGTATAATAGCTACTCGTCACATTATCAGGAATTTGAGTGTATGAGGCTAGAAATGGAACAACTGTTGTATCAATATCGTGTTGACATCGTATTCTCTGGTCATGTAAGTTCAATATGGGGTTGGGGGTTGGGTTAAAATGAGGTTTGGTCAATGACACCCACTGTCCAAAAGAAATATTTTTTTTGGAAATTATTAGCATGGGAAATATAATTACAAAACCTATATTATTTTGATAATTATCTCATTTTTTAAAAATGATCTTGGAGGTTTCATGCTTAGGAATACACTTTGGGAAACTTTGACCCGTTTCTTTTTAGCTCCTTTTACCTGTTTGATGTGTTAGGATATAAAACAAAACACAATTTGACCCATTGAATAGTAAGTGGGTTGAAATTGCCACCTATAATGTAATCTTCAAGAACCTTAGATTATTCTTACAATTGAATCACAAAGTTGCAACATTTGTTTTCAGGTGCACGCCTATGAGCGAATGAATAGAGTGTATAATTACAGTTTGGACCCTTGTGGGCCCATGTATATAACAATTGGAGACGGTGGTAACATTGAGAAGATTGACGTGGATCACGCAGATGAACCAGGGAAGTGTCCTTCCCCTACTGATAATGTACCTGAATTTGGAGGGGTATGTCATACAAATTTTACATCTGGCCCTGCAAAGGACAAGTTTTGCTGGGATAAACAGCCTGAATGGAGTGCCTACAGAGAAAGCAGCTTTGGACATGGCATTCTTGAGGTAAGAAATGGCAAAACGAGATAAATGCATGTTTGCTTTAAGCATTTTAATCATATTTTAACAATGTAACACATTAGTTGGTTACAAAAGACAATATGGTCAAACAAAAATTGTTAAAAACATGGATTATAGGCTACTGATCGAGGGCTACAGTTAGAGGTGACAAAATGAGCGGATATGGTAGCGGGTCAGGTTGACCAACAACCACTTTTTTCCTTCCATTTTAGTCTTCTTTGTTGATATATGATGTATTAAATATGACTACAAAAATTATATTGTTACCAAAATTATCCAAGTTCAAAATATAATTTATAAAGTTGTAGCACAAAATGTACATTTTGGGTGACTTTTGACCCATTTAATCTATTTGCTATCTCTTTACAGGTTGATTTGATTCATTTGTCCTAAAACATTACCCAAATCGACTTATTCATAAGCATAAGCAAGTGTGATGGCAGTTTTTTTAATAGATTTAGTCTGAGATGACTTGTCGCAATGGCTTTTGCGAGGTGTTTAAATTTGTGTTTAGAACCGATTTTCTGATCACTGCAAGCTGAAGTCACCATAACAAGTTTTATAGTAAACAAATTCTGCTTGTGCTTATTTGATCGTTTAGGGATAAATTAATCGGTTTTGGATAGTCGGGTTTATGCCAACCACAACATAACACTTGACAACCATTTTATTCAGGTTGTGAATTCTACATATGCACTATGGACATGGCATAGAAACCAAGATATCTACAAGGAAAACAGCACGGGCGATCAGATCTACATAGTTCGTCAACCTGAACTGTGTTTGGTTTCTCCGCAGGTAACACCCTAACCTTGTTCTTGTTTGTAAACCTTTGATCGCACACAAATGATGTTGCGACTTGATGTCGCAGTGTAGTTACACAACTGCAACCAGATCTGGAGTTCCTGAGTCACATCGTTCGTCTTCTTGTTTCTTGATGTTTGTTACCGTCTTTATATGTCTTCATATTTTGTAAATATTGTCACAAAATTTCTCAATGTATGAGGTGTTATCCGAACCCATTTGTGTCAACTTGCCAAAAGAAAAGTTTCTACTATCTACGATCAAATGTTGTATTTTATCTGTTGTACGGTTTCAGTTACTCCGTGGTAATGTGATATTCACTTACTGTTGTGATGATATTGAATGTTTATGTTGTGGCACTCTTAGGATTTCTAATATTTTATCTAGTTATTTGCAATGTTTTCAGAACCGGATCGGACGTCGAACCGGACGCCTTACTGGTTTGGTGGTCGGACCGGTTGGACCGGATTTAACTATATTTTAATTATATTTATATATGTAGTTAAATATAAGCAATTTATATATGATCTATATATATATTTTATAGTTATATATAAAACTTAACTATATTTGTATATCCAACACACTAATTTATGGTTTTTTACCCCGTTTTTACCCATTAAAATAAAAAAAATAAATTCAAAAACCGGTCCAAACCAGTCCGGTTTCCTGGTTCCGACCACCGGTTCGGGAAGAACCGGCCGGTTCGACCCCTCAAAAACGATTTGTAGCGAACCGGACCGGCCACCGGACCGATCCCCGGTCGAACCGGTCGGTCCGATCCGGTCACGAAAACAATGGTTATCTGAGATTCGTCTTGTGGTTCTTCCCGAATATTGCAAGTTGTCAGTGACGATATTATGTCCGAATATCTTATTTGGGTTCGCAAATTCACCTTCTATCTACAACTTTGCATACATAAGTGTTTCATTTGACCCATCATCATTATGATTAAGCATACCTTGGCTACTTACATTTTTAATAACCCTGATTACTCTTACTTCTACCAATACCTTTTAAATACTCCATTGCTTGTGGCCGCCGACCGGACCTCAAGACCTCTAGGGACTTATGCCTCTACCATTTGGACTAACCTCATAATGTTGGTTACTTATCAAATAACATGTGTAAATTCTTTAATTCCACTTGCTACTTAACAATTGCAATGCACATAAACTCACCATTTGCCTGTAAGGCATTAGGCTACACTAAACTTTTTTATACTCGTTTGAATAACATTTAACATCACATTCTAGTGAGTGATCTCATATGAGGGTCATAAGACTAATTATGTGCCCTTACTTCATAGAACACTTACAAATGGTGTTTGATATTTGTGTTGATCCAAAAGTCACCTTCTGTACTACCTGTAATTATGTATTCGTTGAATTCACCTTCTGAAAGTGTAAGAAGTAATAACACTTATATTGTAGAACTATTGTGACCAAAGATTAGCTACGAGGTTGATTGACAGAATGATAGCCATCTTCGGCACTAGGGATCCTCTTCTTCCATCTTCAAGTCAACGGTCCACTTTTCATTCTAAGTTCATATTTTGATTTCATGTTCATGTCTTCGATTATGAAGTTGTCTGGGTTTCTTTAATTTAAGTTTGTCAATTTGAGAAGAAAGATTAGAAGGCAAACAAAGTGTTTCATCTGTGTAAGCAATACACAAGGTTTGGGGGACCCTTAGATGAAGTTCTAGATAGTCAATTTGGAAAGTCAATCAATTTTGAAAAATATTAAGCATAACATGTTAACAATTAAACCGGCAAAATCGTTAGTAAATTGCAAGGTTGTTAAATAAACTCATGGCTCGCTTGAAATAAGCTTGTTTGTTAAAATTCGACTCGGTTTATAAAGAAGTCAAGTCTGAGCTAGGATGAGCTTGACCCATTGACTCTCTTAAACGTTAATATATATAAATTATACCCAAAATTATATAAGTAAATGATTCAAATTTATGAATATGAGTAAATTGTCATTGAGCCTCGTGGTCTTTTGTTACACCAATCCTTTCGTCTGCACCAATTTCAAATCAAAGAAAAATATTATTGTTACACCTATTCTTTCTGCATCTATTTCGAAATAAAGAAATTAAAGATGATCAATCACTTCAATAAAGTCTATCATTAATCTCTTTTATTTGTTGCTCGATTCTAATAAAGTTTTTTTATAAAAGAGACATGGGAGCGATCAATATGAAGAAATTGTGTTTCAAAAGGGTGAAGAATCAAGGCTTAGGGGCTGTTTGACAACTTCTGAATAATTAAGTATTGAACTAATAAAAGGTCTGAATCATTAAATACTGAATCATTAAGTGCTAAATCATTAAGAGGTCTGAACCATTAAGAGTTAGTATGTAATTTAACCATTCAAAGATAAATGTCTGACCATTTTAGATAATATGTCTTAACCATTCAGCATTACGCCTCTTAATCATTCAGCATCAGTATGATGCTTAACCATTCAGAGGTAAATCTTTTAACCATTCAGACATGTGCTCGCGAAACAAACAGTCTAAACCATTAAGTGCTGAACCATTCAGACATCTGAACCATTAAGAGGCTGATTAAGAGACTGATTAAGAGGCGGATTAAGAGGCTGATTAAAAGACTGCCAAACAATCTCATTTAGGGAAGCAGTAAAAGGTTACAACCACACCACAAACTTCTCTCTTGTTGAAGAAGTTCATGTAAACCACCCATGTAGGCATAGTTGTTATTTCGTATAGTAAAAATGGACCCTTCTTAAATTAAAAATAAAATCAAGATGCTTTTCCTAACCGTATAATATAGCTTAATACAATAATGTACACAAAACAAATTATTATAAATAAATAAACATAATTTTACATAAATAAATTTTTATTCAAACAGACGTCTTTGAAAGATGCATTCTTTTTGTATCTTTACTAGCAAGAACGAAAAACTAAATATTAGCATTGGCTAGGCTTCATATTTAGTATAAGTCCATTAAAATAGGTCTCTAAGTCTAAGATAATTCGTCAATGTGTTAGGATACAACAATCGAAACGTGTATTCTTCAAGATGCTTTTTATTTTTAAATTATCTTAGTAAGGTAGATAAACAATCCCTTACGTGTTTATAAAAAACCCTTCCATTTAACATTAGAAAAAAAGACATTTTAAACCTCAGATACTGAAATAACAAAATTAAAAACCGTATGTACCGTTATAAAAAAGAAAATTTAGACTTAAACCGGTACTTGTTTCAAAAGAGAGGGACTAGAATCGTAATTACTCTTTATTAACATCCACAAAAGCAAATGTCGAAATGAGTAATAATCAACCCTACAAACCCTAAACGGTTCACTGATACCATCATCTTCAATCGTCAATCCACAAACCCTAACAATCTTCCAATGGAACCAGAGCAACCATCACAAGAAACCAGCAAAAAAGCCGCGAAAAAGGAAGCCGCCAAGGCAGAAAAGCTCCGCCGTAAGCAAGAAGCCGCGGCGGCGGCCGCCGCCGCGTCCGGCGTCGCCGGTGTCGCCATCGACGGCCCCGATCCTCTTGCCGCCAACTACGGCGACATTCCGATAACAGATCTTCAATCGAAGGTGGTCTCCGGTCGTGTGTGGACTAAGGTCAGTTCTCTGACCGATGAATTGAAGGATCAGACGGTGTTGATACGGGGTCGAGCTCAGGCGATTCGTGCTGTAGGGAAGAAGATGGCGTTTTTGACTGTTAGGGAGAATGGATACACGGTGCAGTGTGTGTTGACGGTGGCTCCGGAGGTTGTTAGTGCTCAAATGGTGAAGTATGCTACTGCTATTAGCAAAGAGTCGTTTGTTGATATTGAAGGTGTTGTGACGGTTCCACCTGACGCCATTAAAGGTGCCTCTCAGCAGGTGAGTGATAGTGTGGATGATGGTTATGCTGATTATGTTGATTTGAATTGTTGAA
>BJCM01088770.1:0-12910 GCA_018326385.1 Flaveria bidentis
TAGTATAAGTATTCTCTTGTTCTTGTAACTTAATATATGCTTTGTAACACTTGTAATAGAACCTAAGAAAGCAATATACTGCAATCTTGAAAACCCATTTCCTTGTGTTGTGTTCTTTGGTTCTGTCTCATATAATTACTTGTGTTCTTAGTGTCATATCTTGTGGTTAATCCAGTTCACTGTTTGATTAAGTTTGAGTTACTCTCCTCTTTGTGTTGTTGTGTTGTAATTTGCAAAGCCTTCAACGGTCCTGCAGTTTGTTATCAAAATAAGCAGGGATTAGGTTCTAATGAGATAGCTCCCCCACGCACAATCTTGTTTGTAAGATCTCCTAGGTATGGAACTTCTGATGATGAGCTTCCACTCATAGACCCCATGGCTGAAAAGGATGAAGAAGCAATAGTGAAGGATGCATGTGAGAAGAGTGAAGAAAAGCATTCTAAGAAGGGCCATTATCCTTCTGAGGGAGTAAGAGAGTTGGGATGACCAAGTCTAAAAGGAAGAACTTGATCAGGAAGAACGAGACAAAGGCAAAAGAGGCTCAAGATATCAAGGCAACCTTTAACTATAAATAGAGACAAGTTTTTATCTCTACAGGTTTTGAGATAGTTAAGGCTAAACACAAAAACTCAAAATCTAGTACTAGGAGTTCTAGTTTATGTCCAAATCATCCCAGCAACATGAAGAACGTTGATCAGTTATGTACCATTGCTATACAACCTGAACCATCAAGCTCCAAAGATAGTTCTATGTAAAGGAATTTCCAAAACATTTGCAAAGATGAAGATAGAGAAGGAAAGTGATCAAGTTCACCTTGTTCACAAAAGATGACTCTTAAGAAGAATAAAATGTTTTGTGTTATGTGTGGGAGTACTTCTCATCTTGCTAAGGATTATCTTTACAATCCAAAAAGTACTGTCCACATGACCAAGAAAGAGACTTCTAAGAGTTTGAAGAAGAAGCAAGCTTTAGAAGGAAAATCTATTCCTTATGGAAGCTCCAAATTGAAGAAGACAAGTGAGAAATTGCTTTCGGAATAAAATTTAGTCTCGGAAGAAGGGAATACTTCTGAAGCTTTGAAGTATGCTGCAGTGCTAGCAAGATCTTTCGAAGGTCTAGTTATCAAAACTTCCGAACTGTTGAAGGTCAAGTCTAAGCTTCCAAAGGTGATGTGGAAGACAAAGAAAGACCAAGTGACGGAAAGCTCTCCATCAATATCAGCAAATGATCCTCAAAACATGACAAGATCTTCCGAAGGTCAAGTCATCAAAACTTCCGAAGTCATGAAAACTTTCGAAGTGTTAAAGGTCAAGTCTAAGTTTCCAAAGATGGTATGAAAGACAAAGAATGACCAAGTGACTAAAATTTCTTCATCAACATCAGCAAATGATCCTCAAAACATGACTATAGAATTTATTATTGTTGCATTGTCTTCAAATTCATTTGATAAGCCCAAGACCAATAAGTCTTGGGTCTCCAAATGTAACAAACCATCTTTTTTGGTGTAGAAACAACTCAAGACAAACAAGAATATCTGGATCATTAATAGTGATTGTCCTAGGCACATGACAGGTAATGGGTCACTACTCTAAAATTTTGAGAAAATTGATGGAGGGCTAGTTTCTTTTGGAGGAGATGCACGTGGTTACATAACAAGAAAGGGCAGGGTCACAAATGGTAAGCTCAACATTGAGAAGGTAAACTTTGTAAAGAATCTTGGATACAATCTTTTGAGTGCATCTCAATTTTGTGATCAGAGTCATAACATGTTATTTACTGTGACTGCATTGTTCTTAAGCCCGGGGTGGTCATTCCTCATGGGCATATCCTGTTTAGATCCCCAAGGAAAGGGAACATGTACAAGATAGATTTGCAAGAAAATCTCTTTCAGGGAAGTTTCATACTTTCTATCTAAATTCAATAGTGATGAGTCTTTCCCCTGCCATAAAAGAATGTCCCATGTAAACTTCAAGAACATGAATAAATTAATTAAGAATGATTCGGTAACCGTAATGCCAAGGAAAGAGTTTACCAGTGATGACCATTGTGTTGCATGCCTTAAAGGGAAGCAACACATGGTATGTCACAAGCCAAAGGAAAGAAACTCCATCACTACTCCCCTACACTTATTACATATGGATATCTTTCGCCCCACCAGTGTAATAAGTCTATGAAGGACCTCTTACTGTTTGGTGATCACAGATGATTTTACAAGATTCATTTGGGTCTTCTTTCTCAGAACTAAGGATGAGACCCCTGAGATTCTGAAGAATTTTATCTTAAAGATTAAGAATCAATGTGATCACAAGGTCAAAACCATAAGATGAGATCAAGGAAATGAATTCAAGAACCAAATCCTTGATACATTTTGTGATGAAAAAGGTATTACAAGACAATATAGTGCTCCCAGGACTCCTTAACAAAATGGTGTTTCTGAGAGGAGAAACAGTACACTTATTAAAGCTGCTAGAAATATGTTTTCTGACTCAAAACTGCCCATCATCTTCTGGGCAAAGGCAGTTAACACTGCTTTCTATGTGCAAAATAAAGTTTTAGTAGTTAAGACACATGGTAAGACTCCTTATGAACTTTAGCATAAGAGGAAACCTTTCATTAGTCTTAATTACTAGTAGTTTGAAGCGAAACCGGTTTTTTTTGCACTCTCTTAGGTCATTTGGATGTCATTGCACCATCTTGAATACCAAAGATTAAATTGCCAAGTTTGATGAGAAATTAGATGATGGACATTTTATTTGATACTCTTCCCAAGCTAAGGCTTATAGAGTATACAATCTTAGAACTAGAGTACTTAAGGAGTCAGCCGATGTGACTTTCAATGAGCACACTCTTTGTGTGAAAGGTTCTGGTCCTGGTTGGATACTTGATCTTGATTTAGTTTCCAACTATTTTAACAAATCTCGTGAGCATGTTTCAGGATCTATAGATATACTACCTACACGTGATCCTGATCCAAGATTTGAGCTGAGAAGACCATCAAGCTATTCTACTTCAGCTCCAGTTGTAACTAATCCTGCATATGGAGTTCCTATTAGCACAACAATGACAAATCCAGCTGATACCTCTGGGGTGCCTTCAAATTCCAGCTTAGAGGCACAAAAATCAGATGAAGGAGCTTCAAATGTAGGAGGAAATGGTAGTGGTGATAATGATCAGGAATTCCTGGATGCTGACAACCACTCCATTGAAGATATCATTAATGATGTCATACACTCATTGGATCAAGTCTCTCTTGATAAGTGTGTTGATGTGGTGGGAGAAACTTTAATACCTTATCTAAATTTCTCTAATTTAGATCACTCCAAGCAATTGTTGTGATCCCTCAACTAAGGATCCATAAGTTTCACCCCACCACAAACATCATTGGAGGGTAAGAACAAGAGAACAAACCCATGATGCAAATGTTTGTCTTCAATCTTGTTTTCTATCCCAGATAGAGCCAAAGAAAATTGATAAGGCTTTAAAGGATGGAAGTTGGGTTGAAGCAATGCAAGAGGAACTACTTTAATTCAAAAGGCAAAAGGTTTGGAAATTATGTCCTCTTCCTTAGGGGAAGACTAACATAGGAACCAAATGTGTGTTTAGGAGTAAGAAGGATGATAGAGGACTTGTCATGAAAAACAAGGCTAGACTAGTTGTCCAAGGATACACTCAAGAAGAAGGAATTGACTACACAGAAATCTTTGCTACTGTGGCAAGACTTGAAGTTGCTAGAATATTCTTAGCTTTTGCTACATCTAAGGATTACAAGGTCTACCAACTTGATGTCAAGTGTGCTTTTCTTTATGAGGTGATTGATGAAGAGGTACATGTCAAACAACCACCTAGGTTTGTAGATCCTAATCATCTTGATTATGTTTGAAGGCTTGATAATGCTCTTTATGGATTGCACCAAGCACCAAGAAAATGTATAAGATTTTATCTCAGTATCTCTATCAACATAGATACAAAAGGGATACTATAGATGGAACTCTCTTCATCAAAGTAATAGGGAATGACTTAATTCTAGTTCAAGTGTATGTAGATGACATTATTTTCGAGTCAACTAATCCAAAACTTTGCAAAGACTTTGAGAAGCTGATGAAGGATAGTTTTAAAATGAGTGCCATGAGGGAAACTCAATTTATTTCTAGGAATTCAAGTGAAGCAAGTTGCAGTGGCATCTTCATAAGTCAGTCAAAGTATGCACAAGACATACTTGAAAGATTCAATACGACTGACTGCAAGGTTGCTAAGACACGCATAGCCAGAAACCACTCCCTTGGACCTGATTTTGAGGGGAGTGTGTGGATGACCATCTTTACAGGGCTATGACTAGCATGCCTAATATCATGTTTGCCATATGTATTTGCGCATATCAAGCCAACCCCAAGATGTCACATTTTCTCACTGTCAAAAGAATTTTAAGATATCTCAAAGGTGACTCAACACTTGACCTTTGGTATCCAAAAAATCTGACTTTAATTTGTATGCATATATAGATAATGACTATGGTTGTTGCAACATGACTACTAAGTCTACATCAGGGGGATGTCAATTCCTTGTTGGAAGGATAGTCTCTTGGCAATGCAAGAAACAATCTTGTGTCTCTACATCAATTGCTGAAGCTGAATACAGTGTTGTTGCAAACTGTTGTGCTTAAGTGCTTTGGATTCAAAATTAGATGTTGGACTATGGATTCAACTTTAATGAGACTCCCATTCACATAGACAACAACAGTTCCATCTCCTATGCAACACTCAATGACAAAACATATCAATATTAGGTATCATTTGATTAGAGATAAATTTGAAAAAGGATTAATCAAGCTAGTCAAAGTTAACACAAATGAACAATATGTTAATCTGTTCATCAAAGCTTTTGATGAACAGAGATTCAAGTATCTTATATCAGCTATTGAGATGATTAATTTTGAGTAGCTTTTCTTAAAACTAATTCATATTATTTCTATAACGTGTGTGTCCTAAATTATCTATTTTATCACCTTCATAAGCCATTGTTTACTCTGGAAAAAAAAATTTAGAAGATATTCCTTAAATATTTGAAATTTTTGATCTTTTTGTTTTTTGAAAGATATGTATTTACCTTCGGAAGAAATTTTGTTTTCAAAACAAGAAACTACTTAACAAAATTACCTTTGGAAGAAATTTCCCAAATAGCTTTCGAATCTTAACATTATTCTTTAATACTTGTATGTTCACAAGAACAATTTTCTTCCGAAAGCAATTAACTCTTAGAAGCTTTATTAAAACTTCAAATTCGTAATCTTTTCCGAAACAAAATTCTCTAAACTCTTTGAAATATCTTTCGAAGTCATTTTGGGTTCGGAAGCTTTTCATCAAAACTTCTAAAGTAAATTTACCTTTGGAAGATTTTAGACTTCCAAGAAAACTACTTTTTCAGCAGAAGAAAGCTTCTTTTTTAGAGGTGGGACCGACATTTGGATTTCAAAGTTTATCCTTTTTTATTAACTTTGTCTCATAACCATTTCATATATATACCCAACGGTTCCCCCCACTTTCTCGTCTTCCTCTATTCTATTGCAAAACCTAAATTCACCCATAAACCGATTTGTTCTTCATTTTCTTCACCTTTAAGATTTCTCAAATGGCTAACCTTAACCGCAGAAATGACACTAATTTCTCCATGCAACTTCACACACGGTATAATCAGGTTTCCCTATTGAACTTTGAGAAAGATTCTAGTTTCTCAGAGGTTTTCCAATTTCTAGCTTTATCCAACTATTTCACCTCCCTGACCATTAATCTCCAATCTATGAGGATCTTTTTCTTGAACTATGTAATCCCTGTCAAAAGGTCATTATGGATTGGTAGAAGGCAGTGTCTGCTACAGTGTAGGGAAGGATAATCTTCATCACTCCAGCCATGATCAACACTCATCTTCAGCTAGATGATGAGAAACGTGAATTGTCCTTTCCTAAGGAAGCTATAACCAATCATGTCACCAGATGGACTATAAAGGAGATTTCTCTGTAAAGATCTTCAGGAAATGGAAGGTCTCATCCTAGTGGAAGTACCTACTCCATATGGTCATCCATAGCTTCTCCAACAAGCATGGTGGATGGGACCAGATTCTTGAGGATCTCTCCTTTATAGTGCATGGAATGGTTCAGGGGGGCAAGTTCAGGTACTCTCAATTTTTTACACAAATTTACTTGCAAATTTGGACTCCTTAGAGTATTACATGTTTCCTAGATATGTTCAATACATTCTTAACTGTGAACTGGGCTCACAGTTGAGGGAAACAGGTAATATTCTTAAAGTGGGACTGATGAAACCCTACATCTTTAAGATATTGAAGAAGCCAACTGTTGGCTTCTCTGGTGTAGAAACAGCCCTTGTCCCAAAAATGTTAGAGCTCATTGCTTAAGGTGACAACCTAGCAACACAAGCTAGTGTTGAACCCACACTTCCTAATTCTCAACCCAAATGACAACCTCAAATCACCCACACATACCAAAGAAAATCCAAACAAACCCCTGCACAAGCTCCTAAGTTAGTGTAGGCCCCCATATCACTACCCACACAGGAGGAAGTGGACACTGGAGCTCCCACTTCTCCTGAGGAGCAAACCAGTCACATCTCATCAAGAATCAGTGCTGAGGCTCCTCATACTCAGCCTGATGAACTTGTTAGCACATCAGCCTTAAGCCTTCACTCTGAGTCTCAACACTTAAGTGAACAACCTTAAGAGGAAAGTTACCATCCCCAGCCTCTAGATCTAAACCAACCTATCCCAAACCTTGAATTCTATGATGATGAAGATATAGGATTCAATGAGTACCATGAGTCTCTCTACTCCTCTCCTACTCAAAGAGAGATAAGTGCTCCTGATTCTCCCATATCTAGCCCGCATCATTCACCCATCATTGAGGTGGATCTCCTTGAACCTGTTTAGAAGGTTCATATGGAAAAGGCTTTCAATTTTGTAAGTGATAACATCATTTATGACCTCAACCATGGCAACCCAACCTATTGACACTTCAACTAAAGTTCTTATTGAGTAGGGGAAATCTAGCAACCAAGAAATCTATGTTGGTGGTGAGAGAGAAGACTTTGGTTCCATTATCTCATCCCCCCATGATTCTTCTAATGAAAACAAGGGGAACATGAGACTAAAGGTGCAAAAATTATCACAAACATGCTCCTATATAGTCTCCAAGGTTAGTCACCTTGAATCTCAGATGACTACCTTACAAAAGAGGGTCAATGATCAGAAACTTGAGCTATCTTATCTTAAAGAACAACTAGTTGGGATACTTTTAAAAGGAGCTCATACAGGAACACAAGAACCTTTAGATGTGATTGACTAACTCCTAGCTCACCTATGCAAGAGGGTGATGCTACCGTAAAGGGGGGTAAAGTAATAGCAATCACAGAACCTGGGAGTTATTCATAAAGTATGGACATTGAGGACTCACCATCCTCATTTGCAATTTTCCATACTCAGCAACTTCCTCAAATTCATATTGATGTGGATTCACTAGACTCTCTCATTCAGAGTCTCTTTGACTAAGTTATACCAAGGGCTATGTCATCCCCACCTCAAGGATCTTCAAACTAAATAACTGGGTGGAGGTATGATAATGACAAAAGAGCTCTTATACTTCAAAGAGTTCAAGGATAGTAAGAGATCTTTAATTTTCAGACCTTGAACTACTATGAAGGTCTTGAATTGGTCAACATGCCACTTGCCAATCCAAGCCAATCTGGGCAAGCTGATAGGATGGCTTAAAGGATTCAATACATGATTATTAAAAACTTCAGCCAAAGAAAATGACAAAGGCAATCAGGCACTTAGGTAATGTCATTGGTCAACTGGATGTTGAGTCAGACCCTAATTTTAGCTTCAAAGGGAAAACCTTGACTGAAGGCCCAGTGATAGAGCCTGAGAGCATTGTCATAATCATAACTACTTCAACAATCCATTCCCTCAGTGAAACACCTGCTGGTGAAGGTGTATCATAGCCTCTCTCTGGCCAGAGCATAGATGCTACTCCAAGCAGTGAAGGCCAAAGCTCTCTCCACACTGAGTCATAAAGGTTTGTCGGTGACAAAGGGAAATGGAAAATGACTCCTAAGTGGATTAAGGAGGAGAGAGAGAGAGGAAAAAGAGGCTAAGGGGAGAAATTTCCCCCGAAACAAACACTCAAAATGATGAGTTAAGGGCCGGATTACATACTTGAAGACCCAGAACTATGACATTGATAAGATCATATCTCTCCCCTTATAGGAATTAAATAAACTGGCAGACATGAGTGTCTAGAGAGACGAAGGAAGCAGAGGATGCAAGGCTGCTCCTCCAAATCAAAGAAGAAAGAAGAAATAAAAGATTGTACAAACATGTTCCTACTCTATCCCTAGTTTAAGAAAGCCCAGTGCAAGAGACTATGAAAACTCAACAACCTCAGGTAGACAAAGAAGCTGGCAAAATATGATCAGCAACTTGACTGCCATAGTACTCTACCAGGAAGCTACACTTCTTCCCTTGTCCTTTGAGTATATTGAATTTGGGTATCTCAAATAACTTGAACTTCAAGTACTCAACAAACAAAAGTCAACAAAGAGAAATATGAGCGAAGAAGTAGCCAAGTCAAGAGCCATCATCCAAAAAGTATGAAGAAGTCTGCTGACAGACAAAGGATGATGAGCTTCTTGAAGCTGTATACGTTCTCCAAAAAGAGACTTGGTCCAATGTCTCTATCCACAATGGATGAGCATATAAGGTTGATCAAGCAGAAGATCAAAAGAGGAGAGCTTATTGACTTACACTTCCCACCAAGTCAAGCCCCTTAAGAAGTGGAGGTTAAGGTTGAAGAATTTGAGACAACACAACCTGGAATTCCTAAAGAGGAGGAAAAGGATGGCCTATAAACCAAAGTCAAAGAAAAAGAAGTCAGAGTCATCCACCTCCAAGCCTCCAGTTGAATCAAATCATCCTTAGAGAGTGCATGAAAAGGCAACTCAATCAAATCCAATTCAAGTAGCTCCTCTTGCATCAAGAAGACCCATCTTATCCTATACTTTCACTACTAATTCAGAAAGATGGTATGTAATCAGAGATCAAGGTATTTAAGATGTCTACACATGGCAGGATATGTTCAATCAACATCTGTATGATCTCTTTGAAATAAGAAGACACTATGAAAGTCTTAGTGATCCAGACCATCTAATAAAGAAGGGTATGGTTATCATCATGATGAGGACTATCAACATCTAATGTCTTCAAATATTTTGGTAGCATCAAGATAGGGGGAGTTTGTAAGGTTTCATGTAAGGCTGATGCACCTAAAACATCCTAAGTCTTTCATGCATGCATGCATTGAAGTACAGAGTAGAAATGCTTCGGAAGTTTTACACCATGCATCAAAATTATTCTAAGTTTAAAATATTCCGAAGCCAAGACCAACATCTTCCGAAGCCAAAAGTGATGTTCCGAAGCTTCAAAGACAAAGTCTTTTGAAGCCAATACATGAAGACTGATTTCTTCCAAAGACTTTTGAACACATGCTTTATCTGATCTATGTAAAGTTATACCACTTTCTGTTGTAACTCTGTTGACTTACCAACTTTCACAAGTTGGTGAAAAGTTCCATGTTTTTTGTAACTATATATTAAGATCTTGAGTCTGTTCTTTCTACTTTATATACTTCTATTTTTGTAATATATTAGGATGTGAGCTATGGCATATCATAGTCAATAGTCAAAAGGCAATCTGCCTTTTAACTCTACATTTGCTTTTGTTTTTGTCTAGATCATATGTTTCCAACTGGCCTTCTAAGTATGGTCAGCTGTAGGATATAATATAAAGTATCTTAGGCTCTTGTAACTTTCTGTATGTTTTTGTAACACTTGTAAGGAACTTGAGAGAAATATACAACATTCTTGAAAATAAATAGTTGTGCTGTTCTGCCTCTTGTTCTGTCTCATATTTACTTGTGTTCTAATTATCAGACCATTATGTTACCAGTTCCCTATTTGATCTGTTAAGTATTATTAAACAACTCTCATCATTATATGTTTGTGTTGTATTGACCATCCCTCAAACGATCCTACAAAGAAATTTTAATTCCTCCCTTATAGTGTAATGAAGAAATATAACAAGAAAAAGGTGAAACAAACTAACATAGTAATGAACCAACTACAACAACTCAAATAGAAGGTTTTGGCTTCGATTGGCCAGAGTATTCACCTGAACAACTTGATTCCACCAACCAAAACCCAAACAACATCAATGATTTAATGCCCAATCAACTAGCCCCACAAGCCCAAGTCCCGACCCAAAGGATTTTGACCATGTTCCTAGCATAGCTTTTGATCCTCTAGAAATCCAGCCCATAAATTGTTTGCAAGCCTACTAAGCCTAGTACTAAGAACATGGAGCTACCATAAAAGAAAATTAGGTCTTGACCCAAGCATCTTGTTGATTATGAAGTAATTACCCCCGTCTATAGACCACGAGCAATCAACCTCCAATCAAGATTCCTCAACTGTACATCCTTTAACATATTTTATTTCTTATGACAAGTTTACTAATAACTAAAGAGTTTTTCTGGCAGCCATAATTTCCAATGATGCCAAAATAATTTCACCAGGCCATATAAAGTTCAAAGTGGAGAGAAGCCACAAAGAAATAAATCCAAATACTTAAAGATAATAGAACTTGAAGTCTTGAGCATTTACCAAAAGGAAAATGATCTATTGATGCAAAATGGGTATAAAAGATAAAATATAAACCAAAAATGATATTGAGAGATATAAAGCTGATCTCATAGCAAAAGGTTTCTCACAAACAGAAGGAATAGATTACTATGAAAATTTTGCACCGGTGGCTAAAGTAGTCACTATACAAAGTTTGTTGACCATTGTCGTGAAAAAGGGTGCCATATTCACCAAGTTGACATTAATAAAGCCTTCTTACACGGTGACCAGCATGAGGATGTTTACATAAAAATCTCTCAAGGACTTCAGAGGCATGACAACAATAGGGTTTGCAAGCTCAAGAAATCTCTTTATGGACTTAAACAAGCATCAAGAAATATGTACAAAAAATTATTAATTTCTTGCTTGAAATTGGTTGTAAGAAAACTGGAGACGACCTTCGTTGTTTCTCTTCAAAAATACAAATGTGTTCATGGTTGCTTTGATATACATCGATGAAGTCATTATGATTGGTAATGATCTCAACAAGATCCAAGAATTCAAAACTTTTCTTAACCAAAAGTTTAGCATCAAAGATCTTGGTCCTTTAAATTTTTTCTTGGGTGTCCAAGTAGCCCGGACTAACAAGAGACTTGTTCTAAGCCAACGAAAATACATCTTAGACATTCTTCAAGACATAGGAATGACCGGTTGTCGCACACGCCCGTTTGCTATGGAACAAAACTTGAAACTAGATAAATGTGACGAAGAGCCACATGTCAATGCTAATCAATATAGGTGGCTAATTAGATTACTTCTTTACCTTGAAAAGACCCGATGATACGTATGTCGTAAACATTTTAAGTTAATCTGTTGGCGACCCTAGGGAAAGTCATCCGGAAGCCGCCAACCAAGTTCTTATATATCTCAAGGCCACTCCTGGTCAAGGGATTCTATTACCACAGGAATGCGGAATAAGTCTCGTCACCTATTGCAACTCAGATTGGCTTAGTTTTCCTTCTACTAGGAGATCACGAACTGGTTACATATTGCCCTTGGAGGCGCTCCTATTTCTTGGAAATCCAAGAAACAAGCAGTCGTCTCTCGATCATCCACTGAAGTCGAAAACCAAACTAATATTGTCGTATTAAGTGAAATATTATGGATGAGATGGCTTTTAAAGGAACTAGATGTTTTCCAAGATGGGCCGACAGTTATTTTGTGATAATTAAGCAGCCCAACATATAGCCACCAACCCCACTCTCTCATCTCACCACTAGATATTGGCAATATGTGTCTTATCAAAAGGAAATTACTCTTAACCTCAAAAAAAAGGAATTGAATCATTATAACAAACAAAGAAAAAACATAATCAACAGAAATAAAATATATTATAGTTGTAACCCGGTCAACATGTATTTATACCATCCTTGCAGTCTGAGGTCAACTACCACTCTCATATATCCAAGCATATGATTACAACATTGTTAAAAGGTGTATTTCTCCATTTCTCCTTTCTCCTTTTGTATTTCTATTTAGGTTCAGTTCTACACTTTACATTGATATATCTGCATGTTGTTGTTTGGTGTTTTGGCCTTTTAGTGTAGATACATGTGTACCTAGTTTTTGAACTTAATGTAATATGTCTTTATTGTCTTACACATATGTAATAGTTGGATACTTAATGAAATAAAAATGTTTGGTTGTGTTTATAATGTTTAATATCTCATTTATTAGTAGTTTAACGCTTATTGAATTGACTATATAGGTCTGTGGTTGTTTGAACTAATATTAGAAATATAATTATTAATAAATATATTCAAACTTATTAATATAAGTTTTCATGCGAATGGCCCATGCTAATGGACCATACGCATGAACAACTTCATGCGAATGACTCAGTCGCATGAGTGAACTAGGAGACTGGATCAGTCGCATGATTGTAACATGAGATTGACTCAATCGCACGACTGAACACTCAGTCGTGCGAATGGATCAACCGCATGGCTCAATCACATGGCTGAACAATGCTAATGGTTCAGTCGCCCGAATGAGCAACCCTAACCTATAAATACCACCTAATTCGTGGAAAAACGTAAGAATTAAGAACACTTCGACTACATCCGTACCCTAGCCGTCCAGAGACCTCTAAGAACTTGTTCCAAGTTCATAGATCGCAGTAGATCGATTCCTAATCGTTCTTAACATTTAGATTCAATACATAATTGTTT
>BJCM01088775.1:0-20499 GCA_018326385.1 Flaveria bidentis
AATTGTATCCAGCCTGGCTTTCATAGTATGGCCGGGTTGTAGGATGTAGTATAAGTATTCTCTTGTTCTTGTAATTTAAGGTATGCTTTGTAACACTTGTAATAGAACCTGAGAAAGCAATATACTGCAATCTTGAAAACCCATTTCCTTGTATTGTGTTCTTTGGTTCTGTCTCATATAATTACTTGTGTTCTTAGTGTCATATCTGGTGGTTAATCCAATACACTGTTTGATTAAGTTTGAGTTACTCTCCTCTTTGTGTTATTGTGTTGTAATTTGCAAAGCCTTCAACGGTCCTGCAATTAGATAATCTCGTAACATAGTTTAATAATAAGTTCAATTAAATATTTAGAGAAGCGAAATTAGTTAACCATTTATAAGTTTAAATAGCGCAAAACACGCACAACCCAATGTAATGTAAACTTGTAGAAATTAATATTTAAACTATTTTATAAATCAATCAGCAATGTGCTGTAATGATTAAATGCTTCTACTCGTGCACACCTTAAAAACATAAAAAAACATGCTAAAGTGTGAACACAGAGTTGGTGAGTTCACAGGTTTAAGTAAATAATGTATGAAGTTCACAACTAAAGCTGACAAATATAAGTATGCCTTGGCTATGATTACAAGATCACAACAATAGAAATTAGGTCAGTTATACATCCATGTGACATGTAGTCGTGCTAGCACGAGTAGCCCGGGTGGGGTTTGTCAAACCTAGTAGATCTACTCATATTTACCTCGCTAAAATACATAAATTACAAGTTCAAAAGTGAGGAGTTAAATTGGTAGAACACTAGTAAACATGTAATAATATAATATTACTGATTTAACGAAAGAACATTTAAAAAAAACATGTTTCTCTTCCTCCAAAAAAGAGAGTATAAGTAAAGTGGTGCTATAAACTCACTTTACATAGTACAACAAATCAAGTTACGTAGAATGCAAACAATTAATTTCCAAAACACATGGATATCATTTAATGTCTATTAAAATTAATTGTTATTATTAAAATCATATGGTTTCAAGATCACGACTCGGTCATGTAGGTCATCGATTGTCTCCCCACTCACAAGCAAGCACAGTCATTTCCAATTCACGCAAGTATTTAACACGACTATTCTCACTTATATGAGATCTTACAAATAGGTACTCTTATTATATTTTTTATAAAGTAACTTTATATTATAAGCCCACACATCATAATGCATAAAGATATACAAGTAACATACTTTAGTTAATTTATATATACACGAGTTCATAGGCCCATATTATATATATACATAACCCACATATGCAATACCTATTATACATTACACACAGGATCAACTCTTTAATGTAAATTATGACACCAAAGACTTGGGGCCCCCTAAAAATAAGGGCCCTCATTTTTAAAAGAAATTATAGTGGTATTTTATAATTCAATAGAATTTTGAAACGGGAATAATACTTTATGGTTGAGTTCCGATGAAATTTTTTGATATTTTGATATGTTATTGAAGAAATACAACCACACAATTCACAAAGCAAACCACCCTTCGTAAGTTTCTTCCTCTTCAATCAATCTTATCGACATCGGCTAACTTTTTTGCCCTTTTTTTATCAAAAAAATCAACTATCAAGGACTCAAGGTTAGTATTTCATTTTTTCTTTGATTTATTGCATTTGTTCAAAAAGATATGATTAGATTGCTTTTGTTTCGATGTTGATAACACCCTCAAGAACCATGACAAGGGCGATAACAGATATTTAGGCAGCGTTGGCAGCCCTCATGAAACAACAGGAACAATCTGCCATACATCAGGAAGAAATCCTGAAAGCAGTTTAGGACCGGGCTACCCATGGTAGTGGCGGTTGGGTGAGTGCGGGTTCTTCATTTTCGGTTGGTGATGCAGATTCGCGAGGCAACCGGGCGGTTCGGGCTGGAAAGATTGAATTTTCCCTGTTCGCGGGAGATGACGTCGAGTCGTGAGTCCATCGTTGTGAGCTTTTTTTGCAATTGATGAAATGCCTGACGCGCTGAAGCAACGACACGCGGTGATCCATTTGGAAGGTGATGCGAACCAATGCCACCGGGCATTCATGTGCATATGTGGTGCTACTGTAGCAGATATCTCTTGGGAATAGTACGTCTAGCCCATCTCGACCCGTTTCTCCAACATGATGTTCGAGGAACCGTTAGAGGAGATAGCTTCTCTCTCTCAAATAGGTTCGCTTCAGGAACTAAATACCACCTTTGATGCACTGTTGAACAAGGTAACACTAATGAAACTCAGGCTATCAACCTTTATCTCAAGGCGCTTAAACCAGAAATACGTGGTCTGATGAAGATGTTTAAGTCGTGCACCTTGGATGAGGCGTATGGGTTGGCGAAGTTCCAAAAACTTAACAAGGAAAATTTGCATGGGGCACACCCAACCGGAACTGGAGGAAACGCTAGAAAGAAGTCTAGTTCGAAAATCACACCACCCACCAATGCTACCAAATTTCCCCTCCTACCTACACCCAATCGATCAACCACACCAACATTCAAACCCACTGGGGGCCCCAGACGGCTCACGAGTAAAGAACTAGAACAAAAGCGCACAAAAGGGGAGTGTTTTTGGTGCAATGAAAAATTCATGCCCGGTCACAAGTGTAGCCGGAACCAGAACCAAGTTTATATCTGTGAAGTGGAGGATGATAATGAACTAGAAGGGGAGGAACTAGTACCCGAGGACGAAGGTCAGGAGCATGAGATCTCCATTCACGCATTAATAGGTCTACCATCTTACTCAACCATTCGGGTGCAGGGATCGATGGGTAATCGCCAGCTCCGTATACTCATCGACTCGGGTTCAACCCATAATTTCCTTGATTATAGGTTGGCAAAAATATTGCAATGTGAAGTTCAAGATATTTCTCCTGTTAATGTAAGTGTGGAAAACGGAAATAAATTAACTTGTACACAAAGGTGTCCCCACTTTCAATGGTCCATGCAAGGCCACTGGTTCACTACCGAAGTCCTTCTGCTAGCGTTAGAAAGTTACGATATGATCCTCGGAACACAATGGTTGCTTCCCTTAGACGACATTCTTTGGAATTTCCAAAAAATGATGATGTGGTTTGAAGTAGAGGGTCGACAATATGAACTTAAGGGGTTGCAAAATAATAAGGCGATGGTTTGTTCGGTGGAAAAAATGAGTGAGTTAATGCATAAGCACTCAAAATGGGGAACCTTACAATTATTTAGTTTGCACATGGCAGGTGCAGAGAGTGATAAAGCCTACCAATCTAAGGTGCTCCATGCAGCGAACCAACAATAGGTAGCTCCTTGGCGAACATTGACCCGGGAATTTCCAAAAGTGTTCCAGATGCCAACCGGGCTACCCCCTACACGGTCGTTCGACCACCAGATCATTCTGAAGGAGGGCACAAAACCGATTAGTTAACGGCCTTACTGATACCCGGCTGCTCAAAAATATGTGATAGAGAAAACTACAAGGGAAATTTTGGAATCTGGGGTAATTCGAAACAGCCAAAGCTCCTTTGCAGTCCCGGTAGTGTTAGTAAAGAATAAAATGGGCTATGGAGAATGTGCATGGATTATCATCGTCTCAATAATACCACCATCAAAGAAAAGTTCCCTATTCTGTTACTTGAAGAATTGTTAGGCGAACTGGGGGGATCTCCTTTTTTCACTAAGCTAGATTTACGATCGGGTTATCATCAGGTTCGCATGGCACCAAAAGACATCCATAAAACGGCATTCCGAACGCATGAAGTCCATTACTGTGAAGTCGGCTGGATCGGTAGACATCCGAGCATGTTCTTGACGGAAGGATAAACAACAGCAAAAACCAAGAGACAATCAATAACACGAACTATAATTTAATGGTTTCTTTGATAAAACCTAACGATTACAAGATCGTTACAACATAGGAATCAAGACTCTTGCAAGGGGAGATCGAGCATGATCTCCCCTCTCATCCGGCAGCCCTAGGCTCTGGGCAGACTCCTCTCAAAACCCTTAATCTCTCTACACATTGAAACAGGTATATATAGGCCTCAGCCCATATTAGATGTGGCTGGGCCCATTTGTGCGATTGGACCATGCGTATGGTTCAATCGTACGACTGGACCATGGGTATGGTTCAATCGTACGACTGGACCATACTTATGGTTCAGTCTTACAAATGTCTCAATCGCATCTCTCAGTCGTACGACTGGTCCATTAGCATGGCTCAGTCGTACTACTGAGTCTCATTCGCATATGCTCCTGCGAATGACCCAGTTTCATGTGTTTACAACATATCAGGTGTAATACATTAAGCCTAGACAATTAGTTAAGCGACGGACACACTATAGATGACTATATATGCTCCAACAAATTCCCCCTTGGACGTTGCTTACGAATAGTAGATAACACTCTTACAATCTTCAGTCAATCTTTGCTCTGGTTTCCAATAGAATCAAATGAAACACCACATTAGCCAACGTTGCTTATCCGTCAGGTTGCTACAGTATCCCTGAAAATGAATTTAGGCACAATAGCTTTCGTTTACTTTGCAGAACACCATCATAGCAGCAAGATTCCCTATATGACTGGTTTTTCCAGATAATGTCAAGAATAGTTTTCCATTGCTTCAATCTTCACACATGCGAACTTGATTAACATTAACACCTGCAAAAATTCCCCCTCAAATTCAGCATATCCAAATATATATACATTGTGCTCTTCTGGCATCTTCATACGGTGTATTGGGCAAAAGGTAGAGGGTTCCAATCCACAGTTGGCATTCTCAACCAAATCAGCATGCATTCAGATTCATCATCAGAAACTAGCTCACATCATCACTTTATGATTGCGTCTTCAATTTGTCTAAACATGGATTCCCCCTAAGAATTAGAGTCCTCTCTGTGTGGATAAATAAAAGTTGATTGGCCCATAAGTAGTCAGATGCCCCATACCACCCCACAAAATCAGCACCGACTGCTGACATATTATCTTCTCTCTTTCGTGTTCCAAATACATTCACCTAGTCTGGAAGTCCGACGAATAATGGGGTATACATCGAACTTATTTGACAAAAGAACCTCAGGGTGAATATGCTTTGCTCATCCTCAAACCTGTGTAAGAAGTAGTTCCAGACTCTTTTTTTTGGTCTGGAAGAAATGCGGAAGAGTCAATGCGGATGGCTCATTCGTGCGATTGAACAAACGACTAGTCCAGTCGCACGACTGAACATACAACTGGTCCAGTCACACGAATGGTCCATTAGCATGGTCCAGTCGTACGAATGGTCCATTCGCATGGCCCAGTCGCATGAACGGGTCTGCACGCAGATTTTCAAATCTGCAGCCGCCAGGGCTGCCCAAAACCCTAATTTGACGAAATTTACATGAACCGAAACAAAATAGGCATCATCAGACTAGAAAGGGTGATCAAAACGTGGTTTTGATTTTGATTTTAACATAGAAACAACACACGTAACAAGATCTGAGCAAAACACAAAGAACACAAAGTGGGTTTAACGTCAAAGAAACTGAAATAGATCAAGAAATCAAGAGCTCGGGTTTCTAGAATGATTGTTAGATCATTCCAGCAGTAACCTGCTATGATACTAATTGTGAAGTCGGCTGGATCGGTAGACATCCGAGCGTGTTCTTGACGGAAGGATAAACAACAGCAAAAACCAAGAGACAATTAATAACACGAACTATAATTTAATGGTTTCATTGATAAAACCCATCGATTACAAGCTCGTTACAACATAACAATCAAGACTCTTGGCAAGGGGAGATCGAGCATGATCTCCCCTCTAATCTGGCAGCCCTAGGCTCCGGGCAGACTCCTCTCAAAACCCTTAATCTCTCTATACATTGAAACTGGTATATATAGGCCTCGGCCGATATTAGATGTTACTGGGCCCATTCGTACGATTGGACCATGCGTATGGTTTAATCGTACGACGGGAACATGCATATGGTTCAATCGTACGACTGGACCATACTTATGGTTCAGTCTTACGAATGTCCCAATCGCATCGCTCAGTCGCACGACTGGTCCATTAGCATGGCTCAGTCATACTACTGAGTCTCATTCACATATGCTCCTGCGAATGACCCAGTTTCATGTGTTTACAACATATCAGGTGTATTACATTAAGCCTAGACAATTCGTCAAGCGACGGACACACTATATATGACTATATATGCTCTAACAATTACGAATTCCTTGTTATGCCTATTGGCCTTACTAATGCACGAGCCACGTTCCAGGCGCTCATGAACCACGTATTTCATGATTTGTTACAGAAAAGAGTGTTAGTGTTTTTTGATGACATACTTGTATACCGCCACAGCGAGGAGGATCATCTCCAGCAATTGAGGCGGGTTTTGTCCATCATGAGGGAACACAAGTTGTTTGCCAAGGAATCAAAATGTGTATTCGGGGGTTGAGCAGTCGAGTATCTCGGCCATGTTATCTCAAAGGAGGGGTTAAAAATATACCTGATAAAGATTGAAGCAGTTCAACAATGGTCGGTCCCCAGAAATATTAAACAGCTTCGGGGTTTCTTGGGTTTAGCAGGGTACTACAGGCGGTTTATCCAGTCCTTTGGAATGATAGCGAAACCCTTCACGGATCTCTTGAAAAAATATGCCTTTTGTTAGTGGGAGGAGGCCCAAGGAGCGTTTCAACGGCTCAAAGAGGCCCTCTAATCGGCCCCGGTGTTGGCCTTGTCGGATCCGACTAAACAATTTGTGATCTAAATAGACGCATCTGCCGGTGGGCTATGGGCTGTCTTGATGCAAGAGTGCCACCCAATCTCATTTCTGAGTTGAGCTTCATCACTGAGGCTGAATGCATTTTCAGTATACGAGAAGGAACTGTTTGCAATCATGATAGTGGTAAAACAGTGGCACTATTATCTTATTACAGGTCCGTTTGTTATACGAAACGATCAACGAAGCCTTAAGCATCTCTTAACCCAAAAAGTGATGACCCCGTTACAACATGAATGGCTTGCAAAACTTATGGGGTATGACTACATGATCGAGTATAAGAAGGGCAGGGAAAATGTGGCAGCCGACGCCTTATCACGAGTTCAAGGAACAACTTTATTCACAACCGCAGTTTCTCAAATCGAACCCTTACTCCTTGATCGGGTTCTAGAAAGTCAAAGAAAAGATATTGAGTTACAAAATTTGATACAGCGGCTCAAGAATGAAGATAATGTGCCTAAGTTTACATGTAACGGAAGGTAATTTTCTAAGGGAAACCGTATGGCAGTCGGGGCAGATAGTGATCTACATCGAGATATTGTCCAATTATGCCATGAATCAGCTATGGGGGCATTCGGGAATAAACTCCATAGTCCAACGGGTTAAAGGGTTGTTCTCTTGGAAGGGAATCTCGAAGGTGGTACTGGGGTGGTGCGTGCGTGCGACGTATGCATGTGGGCGAGAATGTGGCGTCGCCGTGATCTTTACAACCCCTGCCAATACCTGATACAATTTTTACCAATATTTCCATGGACTTTATTGGGGGTTTGCCAAAGGTTAAAGGGAAGGATACCATTTTTGTTGTGGTTGCTCGCCTAACGAAGTATGGGTGTTTGATGGATTTAGGTCACCCATTTTCTGCTAGGGAAGTCACCCAAGTGTTATTTGAAAATGTCTACAAGCTTCATGGGTGTCCTAATTCTATTATTTCCGATCGTGACCGGATCTTCTTAAGTGCCTTTTGGATGGAATTTTTAAAGCTTCAAGGGGTGGTAGCCAAGATGTCAACAGCCTACCACCCCCAGACGGACGGGCAGGCAGAGGTTGTTAATAGGTGCTTGGAGGGGTATTTGAGATGTATGGTGATGGAGAGGCCGCATACGTGGGTCAAATGGGTTTCACTGGCAGAATGGTGGTATAATACCACATTTCACTCTTCCCTGGGAAAAACCCCTTCGAGGCTCTATATGGATACCACCCCCCATTGCACATTCCTTGTATTCCCAGGGACGTAAAGGAACAAGATGTCGATGAGATGATGCGAGATAGGGAAGCAGCCCTGAAAGTTATGAAGCAAGCATTGAGTAAGGCTTAGAATCGTATGAAGCAACAGGCCGATAAGCACCGCACTAAACGAGTTTTTGAACCTGGCTCATGGGTGTATCTCAAGCTTCAATCGTACATGCAGAATTCACTACGAGTTCACAATCACTCAAAGCACATCCCTAGATACTTCGGGCCGTTATTGATCGTGGAGAAGGTGGGGAACGTCGCATATAAGTTGGATTTACCGGAGGAGGATCAAATTCATCCCGTCTTTCATGTTTCTTTGCTAAAGGAAGTAGGGGGTCCTCCTACCAAGAGCGTTCCATTACCAATGGAAGCCAGATTCTCGCTGCAGCCCATCGGGTGTTAGACTAGAAACTAGTAAAGAAGGGAAACCAGGCAGCCATAAAAGTCTTGGTGCAGTGAAAGGGCAACCAACTCAAAATGCTACGTGGGAGTTCTTGGACGAGTTGCAACTTCATTTTCCAGATTTCAATGAACTCACTTCTTGTGGACTAGAAGTGGGTTAAGGGGGAGTATTGATATGAATTGTTTCTATTTGTTCTATTATTTCCTTTATTTGGGGTTTATTAATTGTTATTTAGTTTTGCATGGGTCAAGGACTATTATGGCCTTTGTTTATTTGTTAGGGGTTGTTCTTGTATGATGACTATTTGATTGCATATTTATTTAACCTAGCCGAGGCCTCCGGGAGAATCATCCAGGAAATCGGTTTTCTTCTTATCTCTTTGTTTCTTTTCTCTAACCCTAACACGCACACACATGAAATCTTGAATAAGGAAATTCGTAGGAACAACCACCAGCAAAAAAATCATATGTATATATACACGCGTAACCACACACTACCCATATACATACCGCTATAACGAATGTCCTACAATACGTACACTCGAGTACACCACATCCACACCTAAAGTTAACAAAATGTATACATATAACCAAACATATCACACACACAACCACCAGGCCTCACACATGAAATCATATTTAAAACCGTAACCCGAAATTCAAAACCGTAACCGTAAAGAGCACAAGTAAAGGACGAGGAGGAAGCGTAGGGGTACAGGCTGCATCAATAGATTACTATGGCTACCCGGGGGTTTAATCGATTGTCGAGAGCTCGCGGTTGAAGAGGGCAAATTCGTCGGAGGTGCTCGATCGTGAAGGGGACCTATCGTGGGGTGGGGATCGCTGTGAATAAGAGGTTGTGGTTGGAGAGCTTGTTGTCAGCCGGTGGTGGTGGGGGTGATAGTTGTTAGGGTTTTGAGAGGTATTCGTGCGAGAGAGGGAGATATGATAAAGGTGCGGAGTCGGTTACAGTATGATTTGAGAGGAAGGGTTTGGTAGGTTAAATAGATAATTTATGGTTTTGTATATATAACTTGATATTGTAAGTTGATTATTTAAATAGATTAAGTGAGTTTGAGAGAGAAACAAAGTGTTAAGTGACAAACATCAATCCTGTAATTGGTATTAGAGCTTTTTAGGCTCTTGATTGTGAGATCTTACCATCCAAATCAACCAGATTTTCATTCCTCCGTTCACCACACTCAAAAATGGCCCTCAACCAAATGTCTGAAGTTGAGATGGGGATGATGACTAAAGCACCCATCATCACCCCTGAAAACTTTAGATCATGGAGCAGACGCATAGAAGGCTTCATCAGGTATCAAGATGGAAAAATGTGGAAATCTATTGTCAATGGCCCCTACAAACCAAAGGTTGTTGCCCTAGGTGGAAATAGTGCCATTATAGAAAAGGCCTTTAAAGACTACTCTGATGAAGATCGAAAGAAGATGGACATTGATAGTATTACCATGACTGTTCTTATGACTGCTATACCCAACTCCATTATGGTGGGATTTAAGCACTACAAGTCAGCTAAAGAACTGTCTGATGCATTAGCTCAAATGTACTCTAGCTCCAATGACTCAAAGAAACATGCATTGAAGCAGTAGTTTAAGAACATCACTTACATTGCTGGAGAGACCCTCAGCTAGCAATACTTCAAGTATATGGATTTTATATCTTCCCTGCAGTCTATGGGAATTGCCTTTGAGTTGAGAGATCTCACTCGATAATTCATGAGTGCACTCCTAAATGAGTGGATGTTCTACTGTGTCTCTATCAAGAGGACAAAAATTTTGAACTCCCTTACCATGACTGAACTATATGGAATCCTTGATGGATACCGTGTAGAGATGGACAACAAGAAAGACCATCAGATGAGCAGACCTTCAAGCCTTCTTGCTAGCAACACTTTAATGGTTGTTGAAGGCTCAGGACCCACCCAACCTCAGCAATACCTCACATATTCTCAGCAGCCATCCTACTCTTCATGACCCCACATCACATTCCCTAAGACTCCAAGGTCTCAACAGGCTCAACAAGGTTTTTTTCAGGACAACTTTGCATTTGTCTCGTGAGGTGGGTACTCTAGTGATCATCAATATTGCTTTGATGATCTAGAGTGCTTTAGTCCAGATGAAGTGAAGTATGTTGACATTGTCCGAAAAGTGGCTTTGCTGACTTACCGAGGAAAGAAGTTCTTCAAAAGATTTGGAAGGTGGCTCCCTCAAAACCCAACTAGCAGCAAGTTTGGATTTGACAAAACAAAGTCCAAATGTTACAATTGTAACAATCTTGGTCACTTTACTAGGGAATGTAAGGCTCCCAAGTCAAATCCATGAACCTCACACGCCTCCTCACATCCCTCTACACCTAAAGCCACTAGGAAGTCGACTGAAATAATAGTTGTACCTCAAGAAGTTGACCGGAGCTTTATGGTACAGGATGTGACTCCTTCTCAAGCACTCATGGCTGGAATAGATGACAACAAGATATATGAATATCTCTGTACTCCAGCTTGTATTGCTAAGGTTAAGTTTTATCAGGACTATAATATGAAAATTAAATCCGATGTTGAGTCTTTAAACTTCTTAAAATCTGATTTTAAAAGGGTTGAATCTGACTATTAGAAGAAAATTGATAAGTTAGAGAAAACTGTCTCCTTGTTAAAGCATGAACATACTAACTACAAGATTCAAATCAAGGATTTAATATCTAAATTGACTGAGGCTCAAGCCCAACTTATCACAGCTGAGGCACAAGCCAGGAAGCATATTATCTCAGAGCAAAACATCCAAGTCATTATTGCATCATCCTCTCTCTCAAAACTTTGTTATCAAAACAAAGGTGGGTTGGGAACCAATGAAATTGTTCCACCACATTCTTATGAGTCTATCAAACAACCAAGGTATGGTACTGAAGAGCAAGAGGTTCTATCTACTGACCTACCTTCTCATGAGTCAAAGAGTGATGCAACTTTGGAGACCATCACACGGAAGAACCTAGTAAACCAAACCCCTCTTACCAGTGATGACCAACCCCTTACCACCAAACTAGAAGAATCCAGGCTATGGCAACAAAAAAACTGCCAAGAAAGTGGTTGAATCTAAGTTGAAGATTGACCCAAAACAAAAGGGTGTATTCATCTTAGCTGGATTCCAGGTGGTAGGAACTTCTGATCCTGGAAAAGTGTGTAGTACCACCAAACCTATCCAACCAAAGGAACAGAAGACAAAGGGAAGAACTATTGATTAAGACAAAAAGAACAAGAAACAACAACCTTCAAGTTCCCAGAAGACTAACATTGCCTACATAATGTGTGGTCTGCAAAACCACATGGCCAAAGATTGTTACCACAATCTTGCTAGCACATTTTAAGCAAACAATGTTAAAAGAGAAGGAGTCAGGGAAGGTTTATCATTCGGACCCTATCATATGGTTCAAGTGATGAGAAAGGGAAAGCTTGTGTTCCAAAGCAAGGTTGCTTTTGAAAGAAAGTCTTTCTTCCGAAGGGAAAATGGCTTCGAAAGTTAAAGCTGTCAAGACTCAAAAGAACAAGAAAATCCCCTTGAAACTATCCTAGAAGAAGATTTCTTTTGAAGAAAAGGTGGTGAAGACTTCTTCTAAAAAGAAAGAAGCTTTGGAAGAATCTCATGCTGCTCAAGCTTTATCAAGCTCATCCTCAATGATCAACCAAGGGATGGAATGGAAGATCAAAGAAGATGTTGCAGCCCAAGTCATTTCTTCACAAACATCTATTGAACCCGCATGCATAAATTTTGGTTCAATATCATCCTTATCATTGGAAAAGCCCAAGACCAAAAAGGCTTGGTTTTCTAATAAAAACTAACTTTTTCACCTTATGTGCATGGACATCCATATGAGAAGAACAATAATGTATGGATTGTAGATAGTGGATGCTCCAGACACATGACAAGAAACATATCTCTCATTCAATAATTTCAACATTTTGATGGAGGCTACATTTCTATCAGAGGAAGTATATCTAACGACAAGTTAAAAGTTGACAAGGTTCACTGTGTCAAACAACTTGAACACAACCTGTTAAGTGTTTCTCAATTTTGTGATCAAAAGCATCAAATGCTTTTCACAGAACATGAGTGAATTATCCTCAAAACCTAGATGACCATTCCTCAGGAATTGGTGCTTCTTAAATCTCCTAAGAAAGAGGATATCTACAAGCTAGATATAAGCAATGCTTCCCCACTCAGTGAAGTATCATGCTTTCTTTCCAAAGTTGATTGTGATGATTCAACACTATGGCATAAACCTATGTGTCATGTCAATTTTAAAACCATGAATAAATTGGTTAAAAGTAACTTGGTACATGGTTTTCCTGAAAAGGAGTTTTTCTTCAAAGAGTACTATGTTGCATGCCTGAAAGGGAAGCAACACAGAGCATCTCATAAATCCAAAGTTATTAACTCTATCAACAATCCATTACACTTATTGCACATGGATCTATTTGGTCCCACAAGTATAATGAGCATTGAAAGAAAATCATACTGCCTTGTGATCGTTGATGATTTTACAAGATTTACATGAGTCTTCTTTTTAAGAACCAAGGATGAAACTGTTGAAACGTTAAAATCTTTTATTCTTAGAAGTGAAAATCAAATTGATAACAAGGTTAAAATAATTAGAAGTGATCAAGGGATAGAGTTTAAGAATCACGTTCTTGACTCATTCTATATCTTAAAAGGGATTACCAAACAATATAGTGTTCCTAGAACTCCTCAACAAAACGATGTTGCTGAGAGGAGGAACAGGACACTGATTGAGGCTGCTCGGGACATGTTAGTTGATTGAAAGCTGCCTCTAACATTCTGGGCAGAGGAAGTTAGCACTACTTGTTATGTGCAAAACAGGGTTCTTGTAGTTAAGCCATATGGAAAAACCCCTGATGAGCTATGGAACAAGAGGCCACTATTTATTGGCTTTCTAAGGTCCTTTTGTAGCAGGTGTACCATACTTAACACAAAGGACAATTTGGCAATATTTTCTGAAAAGTCAGATAATGATATCTTTGTTTGATATTCCTCCAACTCTATTGCTTATAGAGTATACAACAACAAAAATCAGCAATTTGAGAAATCATCCAATACTGTTGTAAATGAGCCACACTCCTTGTGTTAGGGGTAATGGCCCTAATCATATTTTTGACTTACAATTGTTTCCCAACTATTCTAAACCATCTTCTATGAATGTTTGAGCTAGAACAGGTACTCAAAGTGATTCTAATGATGATCATGTGAAGTCGTTGGATTGGTTGACATCCGAGCGTGTTCTTGACGGAAGGAAACAAAACCAAAACAAAAGAGACAAACAATAGAACGAACAATAATATAATGGTTTCATTGATAAAACCTAATGATTACAAGCTCGTTAAACATAATAATCACAACTCTTGGCAAGGGAAGATCAAGCATGATCTCCCCTCTCATCCGGCAGCACCTAGGCCCCGGGCAGACTCCCTCACCTTTCTACAAAATGAAACTGGTATTTATAGGCCTCAGCCCATATCAGATGCGACTAGGCCCATTCGTATGATTGGGCCATGCGTATGGTTCAATCGTATGACTAGAGCATACGTATGGTTCAATCATACGACTGGCCCAATAGCATATCTCTGTCGCACGATTGATCCATTAGCATGGCTTAGTCGTACGACTGAGTCTCATTCGCATATGCTCCTGCGAATGACCTAGTTTCATGTGTTTACAATATATTAGGTGTATTACATTAAGCCTAGACTATTCGTCAAATGACAGACACATTATATATGACAATATATGCTCCAACAGATCAACTGTTTTAGTTACTCATATCTTGTTCAAGTTCTCCAAGAGTAGCAGAAGATTTCTTCCATTATATTATGATCTGATAGTATGATAATCTCAAGACATAGTGGAGCTTCAACCAGTGGTCCACCTAGTGAGCCTAAAAACTCATACACCACACATCACCGGGCAGATGGAGGTAGCATTTAGAAGGAATAAACAACTATTAATGTTGCATCTTTCCTCATTGAATGAGTTTGAAACAATAGTTGATCCTCAAGATTAGGATTCACAACACTCATCCTGCTGAGAACATCATAGGAGAAGTCTCTAAAGGTGTGAGAACAAGCGGACATACTCACAATGGGAATGTCTGCCTGTACTCGTGCTTTTCTGTCTCAGATGGAACCCAAGAGAGTAGAAGAAGCCTTAAAGGATAGTAGTTGGGTTAAGTCAATGCAAGAGGAATTGCTTCAATTCAAGAGACAAAAGGTTTAAAAACTATGTCCGCTACCATCTGGTCAAGTATCTATAGGCACCAAATGGGTTTTTAGAAACAAGAGAGATGATAGGGGCTTGATAATCAAGAACAAGGCAAGATTGGTAGTTCAAGGATGCACCCAATAAGAAGGAATTGATTACACTGATGTCTTTGCACCAGTTGCAAGACTTGAGGAAGTGAGGATCTTTCTTGCTTATGTTGCATCCAAGAATTTTACTGTCTACCAACTTGATGTCAAGTGTGCCTTTCTATATAATGATATAGATAGGGAAGTCTATGTGTGTTAACCTCTAGGACTTGAAGATCCACATCACTCCAACTATGTGTGCAAGTTGGATAAAGCTCTATATGGGTTGCACCAAGCATCTAGCCTATGGTATAAGACTTTGTCTCAATTTCTCCTGAAGAATGGATACACTAGAGGCACCATTGATAAGACTTTATTCATAAAAGAAGTTTGGGAAAGACATTTTGCTTATCCAAGTCTATGTTGATGATATTATATTTGGTTCCTCAAATGAGCAAATGTGCAAAAACTTTGAGAGTATCATGAAGAAGAAATTTGAGATGAGTTCTATGGAAAAAATGGACTTATTCCTTGGAATTCAGGTAAAACAGATGAAGGAAGGGTTCTTTGATGATTAGTCTAAGTATTTGTCTGACATCTTAGAAAGATTTGATATGAAGGATTGTAAGCCAGCCAAGACACCCATACCCAGAAACCACAATCTTTGTCCTGATTTTGAGGGGGAGGATACTGATCAGCATCAGTATAGGGCAATCATTGGGTCTTTGATGTATCTCATAGAAAGTAGATCTGATATCATGTTTAGAACATGCATTTGTGCAAGATATCAGGCTACTCCAAAGGTGTCTCACCTAGTTGCTGCCAAGAGAATCCTTAGATACCTCAAAGGAGCACCTAAATTAGGTCTCTGGCATCTAAGAAACAACAATTTCAATCTCTATGGCTATTCAGATAGTGACTATGGTGGCTGCAACATCAACAAGAAATCTACATCAGGAGGATGTCAATTTCTTGGTGGAAGGATCATCTCATGGAAATGCAAGAAGCAATGCTATGTCTCTACATCTACTACTAAAGTTGAATACATTGCTATTGCAAGTTGCTGTGGTTAGCTGCTGTGGATTTAGAATCAAATGCTTGACTATGGATTCAACTGCATGAGCACTCCTATCCACATTGACAATAATAGTGCTATCTCCATCACTAAAAATGCAGTGAAGCACTCGCATACAAAGCATATCGACATCAGGTATCATTTCATAAGAGATATTAATGAGAAAAATCTGATTAAGCTAATTAGAGTTGATTCAAATAAATAATATGTTGACTTATTTACCAAAGTATTGATGAACAAAGATTTAAGTATCTCATTACAGCTATTGGGATGATAAATATTGATTAGTCTATCTCCTTTGAAAAAAACCTTTTTAATATGCAATGTCTTTTGTCTAAACAATCTAAGCCCCGTTACAAAAGATTTTCTCTGAAATTTTTCTAAGTATAGATTCTTCCTAAGATAAATTAACCCTCAAAAGATGTTTTACATATCTTTCGAAGCAAAATTTCTCCAAGGGAAATCTTCTTCTCAGAAGATATTTTAGTCTCGGAAGAATCGATTGATAGTTTATCAGATCTACTTCCAAAACTTATATATTCTCCATTAGGAAGCCATTTTTAATCTCGGAAGCAAGAAATTACCTTCAGAATTTAAGATGGCTTCGGAAGAAGATTACCTTCGGAAATCTTTTATTCTTGGAAGAATACCTTACTATGTAATGTAAATCTTTGGGCCCTACAACTGTAAAAGGTAAAGATTTTCTTAATGATGTCGGAATATTTTAAATGAATTTAAACTTACCGCCCTTATCACATCATACCCAAACCATCATTTCATATTGTCCATCCGCCTTTTTCACCAATTTAAATATTTTGACTCACCCATTTTAATATTTTTACCAATTTCACTGTCCAAAGCTTTCTTCATCCCGAATTCACCCTAATCAAGTTCATTTTTTTGTTCTTTCTCAATGGTGCTTAACCCCCAGTACAATCAAGTCGCATTCTTGGATTCATCCATGGATGTTGACATCTCTGAAATTATCTCCTTTCTCACTCAATCCACTTACTTCACAGCCCTAACTGTGAACCCCACCATGTATTCAACCCACATGGCTGATTTTTGGGGGAATGCACAGATCATAACCTAGAATGGGGTTAGCGTTTTGAGGTCTAGCATTTATGTACAAGAGTTGATCGTATCCGAACAACTCATCAGGGAGCATCTCGAGCTCCATAATGAAGGTTCACCAATGGAGTTCCCCAAAACTGACGTTGATGATACTTATATCCTAATGGGATATGGCGGTGATGTTAGCAGATCCACTATTTACAATTTCAACTACTCATACCAGTAGAAATTCCTGCTACACATTGTCCTGCATTGCCTCTCAAACAAGTTAGGGGGATCAGATTAAATCCCATATGAACTAGGCTGTCTAGTTCATAGGTTGGTAAGAGGCCTACACTTTAATTACTCTAGATTTGTGCTAACCAATTAAATAGGCAACCTTCAAAGGGAGACATTCAATATGTATCCTAGGTTCATCCAGCACTTCAAAAACTATGAGTTGGACCAGAGCAAGCTTGTCTGTGTAGCTGCTCTTCCAGTCCTTCACATGAGACCAGCCATCTTCAAGATTTTGAAAAGGATGTCCACCAACTTCACTGGAAGACACACTCCGCTTCTTCCAAGTATGCGCATAGCTCCTGGTGACATCCCTATCAACCCCACAGGTGATGAACTCATACTAGCAACCACTCTCATATTGTCAACTCTACTTCTCACCCCATCAAATACACATATCCGAGACGCCCTAATCAAAACCTTAGTCAATCTACTCTGATTGAGCAAGCCCCTCCGGTTCTATCCAAAAAGACTAGAGTAGAATCATGGGCTCCCACTCAGTCTGAGGTCTCACCATCCTTCACTATTGACCTCAATAAGGGATTTGAGCTTCCTCAATCTCAATATCCTGAGCTCGAAACCTAAGCTGAAAGCCCTCAGGGTGGGTTTTTATACTTCCCTTAGCAGCCAAAAAGGGACAGCCCCACCAAAGGCTCAATGCCAATAGACATTGACCAAAGTCTCGGGTCATTACGTATAACTTCCATATCCTTTACTAGTCTATTGATAAGAATTGATGAGGGGATTATGTCTCTTCATGGCAATGAATTTGATTCATAATACCCTCTTCTGGATCAACAGAGCCTAGAGGGTCCTCTTATCTCCAGCCCCCATCAACAAAAACCAACTTAGGTGAGTCCCACTGATATGGATAGAACTCATGTAGATTCAGCTGCCACTACTAAAGGAGCTTCATTAGATCCTCAGGACAATGGTAACATTTATAAGTCTAAATCTACGAAAACCATGCTTTTTGATGCCTCTGAAAGAGACATCATTAGGCAAGGGAAACTAGGGTGCCAAGAAAACACATCTGGTGGTGAGGATGAACATACTGATATATTACCTCAACTCCTCGTGATCTTTCAAAAAAATGAGGGAAGTCTAAAACTCACCCTTTAAGACCTACTTTCTAAAGTCTCAAATCTTGAATCTAAGGTTAAGAATTTAGAGGATAAGTCTACCACTCAGCAACTTGAGATTGAAAATCTCAAGGCTGGACTAGCCAAGAAACAGATTAAGAGATTCGTTAGGCATGTACCAATTTAGATCTCATTGACCTCTTTCTGTATCTCATCTAGCTCTCAAGATGATGCTACCAAAAAGGAGGAGAGTGTTCATAGGCAAACACATGTGGAACCACAGAGCCATGCTTTAACATCCCTAACTTCAAGATACCCTACTCATCAAGTAAAAGTTTTTCCTAAGCCTCCTCTAGTTGTTCTTTAAATGGATCAAAGGATGCTCCAAGATCTAAACATGTTCTTTCCTAAGTTCCTCTTTGGATCTTTTATTAAACAGCTAAGTCCTGATGTTGTTGTGGCATACTTTGGAGTTGAAGAGCTTCAAAGGTTGAATGCACCTTTTACTGATATCAAAGAAGTTGTTCAACCTAAGGTCTACATGGAATCTGCGATTAATTTTGATGTGGAAATGGAAACTGATGGCCTAGCAACTAAAATAGTTAGGACAGAAAGTGCATTGCCACAGACTTCCGAAGCAGAAGTCAAAGCCTTGAAAGAAAATTTTCAATCTTCAGAAGCTGAGATGGAAGTAGTGGAAGGACTATCTTCGCTATCTGAGGATCTAGTTATCACATATGCAAACCTTGAACTTGCATCTGAGGTAAATAGTGAGGATTTTCTCAACCGACCCCTCATTCAAACAACATCATTACAATAAGCTCTAACCACCATCTCTCAACCTGAAACGTCCATCCAAGAACCCCCCAAAGTCTAGCACTTCTAAAGATGTTAAAGGAAAAAGAAAGATGACTGAGGAAGAGCTTCAGGGGGAAGCAAGACTCTAGTGGTGAATATATGATAAATAAATTATAATAAGAAAATGTTCAAATAAAAATTCTTTTAAAATTAGAAAGTATTAAATTTAATCTTAATCACCCACATTTTTAATCAATGGTGGATATCAACTTATAGAGAAAAGTTTGTTATGTAAGTATTTTTTTAAATAGTTACTTTTGTTAACTTTTTGCAAATTCCTTCATTTTTTAAATATTCATTACTTTTATTTACGATATTATTTTTTTATAGATATCACACCGTAAATACGAACATTTTTAATATTTAAAAAGAGTACAACATTATTATATAAGAAGATAACTTTTTTATGTATTTAAACTCAGATTCGTCATTGTGTTTTAGTGTAGTTTATTGTGTTTTTTTGTTAGTAATTGTATTAATTTGAATACTATTGTGTTTTGTTAAAATTATGAATTTTAAAAATTATAATGACGGAATAACATTGTTGTAAAGTCTAATAAATAAAATACAATAATAAATTAACAATTAATTGATCTAACATATTGAAAACAATGACAGAATAATATAATATCTCAATGTGTCTTTTAATAATCATTGTGTTTTCTTGAATAACATGACAAAATAACATAATTGTATACTTTTAATGGTAAAACACAATGATCAATAACAACAATTTTATGTAATCTATTAAACAATAAAGACAAAAATAACACATTATGTTGTTTTAAACATTATGAGTTTTAAAAAATAGATTGGTGAAATTATAACATTGTGTCTTCTAGTTGTAAAAGACAATGATAGATAGCAAGTTTATAATGTATAAAAACAATGACAAAAATAACACAAAAGAATCTAAAATGTAAAAAATAGTAATTAATACACATAACAAATGATATAAAATATATGATATAATGAACTAATATTTGACACAATGAACATAAAAAATACTATAAGCTTACTTATTTGATATTATTATTAAAATATCATTATTTTTAAAACAATAGAGGGACATATGTCAGACCTATAATTTTTCTTAACCTTTTTATTATAAATATCATTTTTAATATATCGTGACCCATATTATATATATGTATATATATATATATATTAAATTTGGTTTGGATATATATGATATTTGTGAAGTTACTTATACGTACATATGATATTTAGAAATTTTGTAAGAGTATATATGACATTCTAATGTTGGTTTGGTATAAATGATATTTTGAATTATTTATAAAGGTATATATGATAATAAGAAGTTCTGAGAGTATGTATGTTATTTTATTTTTTATTTGGTA
>BJCM01088781.1:0-20590 GCA_018326385.1 Flaveria bidentis
CAATAATCACCCATCGAAGAGAAGTTTTCTAGAGTGAGATTCGCGAACTCCTGACCCAGAAACACTGCACGAGCATTCTGATTATCTGTGAATTCACTATCAACAGCGGTCCATGCTTCAAAGGCTGTTTGTCCGGGTTGGATTATTATACGTAACAGGGGCTGCGAGATAGTGGCGTAAATCCACTGTTTAACCAATGCATCCAACCGCTTCCAGAGAAGGTCGGGTGCTAGCGCCGCCGCTTCAGCCAGGGCTGCAGCCGCTGTGTCAGAGGTCGAAGAAGTAGGGGCGGCGATTGGTCTGGGAGAGAGATGATCAATCACCTCATAAGCTTGGCAGTGAACCTGGAAAAGGGTTTTCCAGGTACTGTAATGAGGAGAGTCCTTTTCAAGAATGATAGGTATGTGAGATTTTATGTTGGTGACAGTGAGGGCAGGGTGAAGGGTTTTGGTGTCCATGATGTGAGTAAGAGGTAAAGGATGAGGGTAGTAGAGAAAAAAAGAAGGGGAAGGTGCTGCAGATTATCGGCAGAGGAGGCAGAAGGTTAAGAAATTAGGGTAGGATCAATATTGGCGTATGATACCATAATGGTTATTATCAAAACTTGATCATTGTATTGATTGCATAAACATATATAATACAAGAGTCTCCTATAATTATGGAGATGATTTCTACCATTTTGTTACAAATTACAATTTTCCAAATATATCTATATTAATACATTGGTATGTTTGTGTTCGTTCATTTAACTTTAACCAAACACAAACACGAACACATAATCGAACACAATATTTTGTTCATGTTCATTTATTAAGAAAATGTCCGTGTCCTTTCGTTAAAAGGCTAAACGAACAGTTCACAAACGCAAACGAACATAATTGACAAACATAAATGAACACAACTGAACAAACCTAGCACATCATAATTTATCAAAAAACGTATGTAAATTAATGGTTCAAATATACATGATTCATCAAAAAATATGATTCTATTAAAAATCCGTAATATTCATCAAATTCATCCATAATGACTCATTCAAAAACCGTAAAAAATATGCATGAAATTTTGTTTCAATGCATAAACGAACAAACGTAGTAAACGAACGTTCACGAACCAAAATTTTGTTTCAATACATAAAAGAACAAAAAATAAATAATGTATAATACGGAATTTTTTGAACGACACCATTTTTTTTGTACGATTGAGATCGTTGTTTAGAGAAAAAAACACCTATGATGCCATTGGTTTATGAAAATTTTATACGAGTTTATTGGTAACTTAAAAGAGTATTTACAAAGTTATTTAAACCAAAATCATAAAAGAATTACGTTGTTTAAGGAAAGATTAAAAGCCCGATAGAATTGTCTATTTGTTCAATTAATAAAAAAATCCCCACTCTCAAATTTTTACAGAAACCTAATCTTTATCAAATCACCATTTTTTTAATTTATCTGATTATAGAAAAATAACCAATGTTTTATTCTCAATTCCCCAATCCCACCTATTTTATTAAAGTTAACAGGAAATACTTATTCTTTTATTATTTATTAATGTTAACATTATTTTTATTTGTTGCAACCATAGCTATGAAGATATTTTTATCCAATGAAACATTTAAAGACCAATTTGATGTAATCAGATGATTGATGTATACGATTTTGGAAATTTACAAGTTGTAAACGTGCAAGTTAATATGTTTCTTCTTGTCCCATATTGGTACGGGGAGAAATTTTTGTGTAACTTATAAGAGGTTTTCTCTTATGCTCACCAAAATTAGTTTAGCATTCATAATTTTGAGTTGTATTATTTGTAATAAAAAAAGATTAAATGGTGTCACTTGTCAAAAAAAGTTAGGATCGGTTAAAATACTGGTATAAGTTTACCTAGGCACAACAAATTACCATGACATCTACAATTCAAAAGAAAAAAAAAGACAACCTTAAATATAAAACCACAAAAAAAAGATAAATATGTAACACATGTCTCCTTTTCTTTTTATTAAGTTTACTAAAATCGAACAACCTTAAATATACAGACGTTATTTTATCATAGTTTTATCATTTATGTAATACTCCAATAAAATTCTATTTCCTCAAAATTAAGTGACAGAATTCCACTATATATACCCTCACTCCACTTTGAAATTCCTCCACATAACCAACAATGCATACAACATCTTCTTCAACCTCCAACTGGATGTTTAACCATCACTCCACATTCACTTCGTCTTCCATATCATACCACAACAATCTCAAACCCAACATCACAAACTCCACCATCAGTTTCCCCAATCAATCTCCGATCAAATCACCTTCTTCTTCATCTTCTTCATCTCCACCACCAAAACACAACCTCTTTCAAAAGGCCGCATCAATGGCACTCGACGCGATAGAAAACCGACTAATAACACACGAAAGGAGAAGACATCTGCCCAAAACAATAGACCCAAACCACCAACTCACCGGAAACTTCTCCCCCGTACCGGACCACCCGGTCACACACAACCTCCCCCTCACCGGAGAAATCCCAAACCACATTGAAGGAGTTTACCTAAGAAACGGAGCCAACCCCTTCTTCACACCAACCTCAGGCCACCATCTCTTCGACGGCGACAGCATGATCCACGCTGTGACGTTCCACAACGGCTCAGCGAGCTACGCGTGTCGGTTCACCAACACGCGTAGGTTACTTCAAGAACGTGCGGTTGGAAGACCAGTTTTCCCCAAAACTATAGGGGAATTGCATGGTACGTGGGGGATTGTTAAGTTAATGATCCTTTACGCTCGTGGGCTATGTGGTTTGCTTGACTGTAGCCGTGGGACTGGAGTCGCCAATGCGGGGCTAATATACTTCAACAAACATGTTTTAGCTATGTCTGAGGATGATATGCCGTACCACGTACGAGTTACGGATTATGGTGATTTGGAGACTGTTGGACGTTATAATTTTGATGATCAGTTGAACTCGACGATGATCGCGCACCCGAAGCTTGATCCGGTTTCGGGTGAGATGTTTGCGTTGAGTTATAATATTGTAAAGAAGCCATACCTGAAGTATTTTAGGTTTTCACCTGAGGGGAAGAAGTCGGAAGACGTTGATATCGATTTGGGAAACCCCACGATGGTTCATGATTTCGCGATAACGGAGAATTTCGTGGTGGTTCCGGACCACCAGGTGGTTTTTAAGGTGTCGGAGATGATGACCGGAGGGTCACTGGTGATGTGTGATGAAGAGAAGGTGTCACGTTTTGGGGTTTTGGGTAAGTATGATTCGGACGGATCGGGTGTGAGATGGATCGATGTTCCGGGTTGTTTTTGTTTTCATATTTGGAACGCATGGGAAGTGGCGGAATCAGAGGAGGTCGTGGTGATAGGATCATGCATGACCCCCACGGATTCCATTTTTAATGAATCTAAGGAGGAATTAAAAAGCGTGTTATCGGAAATTCGGTTGAATTTAAGGACTGGAGAATCGATTAGACGCGCTATACTCTCGCCCGAGAGTGACATTAATTTGGAGGCGGGGATGGTGAATAAAAACCTCCTTGGGCGTAGAACGCAATACGCTTACTTGGCGGTGGCTGAGCCGTGGCCGAAGGTTTCTGGTTTTGCTAAAGTTGATCTTTTTTCGGGAGAAATGAGTAAATTCATCTATGGTGAGTCAAAGTATGGTGGCGAGCCTTTGTTTCTTCCTAGTTCTGACGACGAAGAAGATGGTCACATTTTAGCATTCGTGCACGACGAATGTACATGGGAATCGGAACTTCAAATTGTGAATGCAAAGAGTTTGAAGTTAGAGGCGACGGTGAAACTGCCATCGAGAGTTCCGTATGGTTTTCACGGGACTTTTGTAACCGCCGATGACTTGACAACACAAGCTTGAAAGCCTCATCCGGCTTAAAAGATTTACAAGAAGATAGTTAGGAGAATAGGAAGTTAATGTATAGTTAAAACTAAATCACTATTTCAAATGTTAGTATCAGTAGATACCATTTGACCATTTGTAGATTGTTTACATAATGTGTTTATTCTTATAATAATTTATACATTTTTAGTTTACTCCTATCTTTTATAATAATATTTCCTAAATAATTTTTTTTATTTTTAATATAATATAAATAAACCGTATAACGTTATATTTAAATATACCCAAAATAATATCTGGTTGGAGTCAAAATATGATGGAGTCAAATGTCACCGATTTATAGTTTAAATTGGCTTCAATCCATCTAATTCTTGAATCCAATTCAACTCTCGGGTGACCAAGGGTTTTTAAATAAACACACCCCTAACCCCCATATGTTTTCAGGATTTTTCGAGTGATGGTGGTCTGTGTGACGGATGTGGTTGGCAACAAGGGTAGGGTTGAGGATTGTTAGCGGTACGTAGAATACGAAAGGGAAGTTGTTACAAGTGAAACGAGACACCATTGCAATCTCAATTTATTAGGCAATGGGAGTAGTCCGTGTATGTGTGGTTCAATTAACCCATTCAAATAAATATGATTTTTTGGTTTACTTTATGAAACAAGCTCCAAGAGAGTTCCCCGGCTTCTCGTGATGAGCGCAGCGCAGCAAACGGTGTTTGCGCGATTTCGTATATGTGTGATAGACAGAGAATAAAAAAAACATAACGACTAAAGGGATGATTTTTTAGTCTTATAATAAAAATGGCATTTTCGTTTTTTTTATAAACTTAATAGGATAAACTGAAGTTAGTGTCGAAACGATGTTAGAAATAAAAATTACTATCACCTAAAACATATAACTCTTTTTGGACTTAAATCCATTGTGATGTGTTGGGGACAAAGTGGGACAAACCAAGTAATTAACTCTTTTACTGTTGATATACCAACTTTATAAAGACTTACCTTTTACATATGAACTTAACTAATATCACTAAGTTTGATATTATATAATAATTATATGAAAATAAACATATCTAATTCTTAGTGTATGAACTTAACTAAAACCAATAAGATTGTCTTGCACTATATAAATTTCTCACCAAATCGTTCATGTAAATTAATTTCTCTGGACATTAAGTTTGTTTGCAGACCTAAAACAAATATAATGTATGATAAAATTAATTTCTCTGGACATTAAGTTTGTTTGCAGACCTAAAACAAATATAATGTATGATAAAAGACATGTAAGCAATGAAAATTCATGTATCTCATGGTTTTAGGTTAGCATTAAGATATAAAAGTTTATATACGAAGGTAAAGCAAGTACACGATAAAGTTTCGAATATGGGTGTGTGTTGGTGTAAAGATCATATACAAGGTAAAAGATCAACCAACGAGTTAGAAAATGTTGTGGAATATTAATGATATTATTTTAATCATTAAGACTAGGGGTGACAATATGATGATTAATTATAAGTTAAATAATAAAGGTGTAGTTGTTTTCATTTAACTGCAGTTTCATTAATGTTTAAACTTAAATTTTTCTATATACTATGTTTATTTTTTAAAAATAATATCGTAAGATCAAGATTTATTATTTTTAATTTGAGTAATATTTGATATATTTTTTCCTAAATAAAGATGTTTTTTACTAAAAATTTCCGCGTTTAATCTATACATCTAAACTAGATATAACGGTGGATCAACTTAACATTACGATAGTGCTTTTGGATTGTCCACTTTTGACGCATGAACAAATTATGCAATTACGATAGTGCATTCAACCTTTCATAACCGTGCACCTAACTAAATCACATATAACTAATGAATGTCTCTGTACCGTCACCCAAATAACATGTGTCACATCACAGTAAGTAATTTTTAAAGGGAACTTTTATTTTAACACCCCAAGATTTTAAATCAACATCTGGTACCCTATACGTCGCATATGGGTCCATACGCCGCGTATAAGGTGGATTGTCAGGGACATTTATCATTCCCTATACATCGTGTATGTGTACATACGCGGCGTATAGGGTATTCCCTCACAAGACCATGACAGACGCGTGTCAGAGCTTTGTCGGGGTTGCTATACGCGGTGTATAGCACCATACGACGCGTATAGATTCCCAATTTTTTTTACATTTGCTGAGAAGCATGCCGAACCTATACGTCGCGTATGAACCCATACACGGCGTATAGGTTACGATGTTTTTTATATGTAATTGTTTATAAAAAATTTGCGTATAAGTTATGGTGTCGACTATATTGTGCACGTTAAGCTTGAGATTTTGCGTATAACTTATGTTTTGTAACTTTATTAAACGACAATTTTAAATCTTAATTAACCAATAAAACATATAAGACAAACATTAAATGATAATATAGATAACGAAGTTTTTAAATACATAACAAAATAAAAGTACAATTAATGATATAAAAAACTACAGTGAATCTGAGTAATGTCGAGACGGTGGCAAGTTTGGAGGATTAATACCAGCAGCACAGGCTCGTGCAATCTCAAGCTGAACAAGTTAATCCGTGAGATCCTCAACTCGATCGAGCCGATGACCCTGGTCCCGTAAACTCGTAGTAATTTCATGCATAAATGTCTCCATACGTGCAGGCAGCCTCACATCTCTATAAATATGTCGAGGGAACTGTGGCTGAGGTGGCGGATGATGTGATGACGGTTGGTCGTGTGGCGGCTGATCATGCGGCATATGCTCCTGCTGTTGTTGTGGATCGTCAACGCCAACCTGCTGAACAGGTGTCGGCTGCCAGATCTCACCGGGTCGAAGAGAGAATCGTATGCCACCCGGAAATTGACGTATAATACGCATGCCGAATAACGTATGATAATCTAATCTCTCCGGCTCGATCAGAGGAGATACGTCAGCAACATGGCGAGGAAGATAACCAAGACATGGCGAGGCATGTGGGATGCATATGCTATGAGTCTATGAACCCTTTGGAATTCGAAGTGCCAACATGGCCTTCACCGCCGTAACTAACTTAATATAATATTATCTAAGTACAATCAAGTTAAAAGACTTAAGACCCTAATTTAAAAGCTTAGATTAAAGTGATTAGCGCATTAGTAGGATGGTAAACGAACTGAACAATCAACAAAACAGTTTGTGAATTATTTTGTGGGAAGTTCGTTTACATTCACTAGTTTAATAAATGAATGAACATAAACAAGAAATATCAATTGTTTAGTTAACGAATAAACATGAATAAAAGTCACGTTTGTTCATTCGTGTTCGTGAATGTTCAATAAGATGTTCATTTACGTTTGATTATGTTCATTTATATTTGTTTATGTTTGTTTGTTTATATTTGTTCATATATTTGTTCATGTTCATTCAATAAATATTAATTTATATATTTTAATAACTCTTGTTTTTAATTAATATGTCTAATTTAATATATTTTATCATTTATATTTTTTAATCCGCCTAACGTCGATGTTTTGTTATTATTTATATTCGTAAGCGTTCAGTAATGTTCATATTCATATATATGATCGTTATGTCAAGTAATTAACTTTATATAGTATATGATCGTTTGTATTGGTGAATTATTAGATTTTGGTTCATGAACTGTTTGGTTATGTGCTAGTGAATAAGTTTATTTCTTTAATGAACGAACACGAACAAGAATTTCTGTTCGGTAAGTGTTAGTGAATCATTCATGAACATTTTCATTTATTAATGAACGAACATGAACAATGCTCCATTTGGTTTAAAGCGGTTCGGTTACAGCTCTATGTATTAGTTTCAAAAGTAATGTATAAAAATAATCGTAAGTTTATAACTTCATACTCCAAACAATTATTCTTCGACTTTCATCATGATGTGTAAGAAGTGTCTTCGTTATTATAGGCTAATAGCTCATGATTTGATTACAAAAATCTAGTTTTCCTATATTTTATAATTTTCATTCATTTATCCCAATATATGAGTTTTGTGACCACCACTACTATAAAGGGGTCTTAGCATTATTAAGTTTTCTAGCACTTGTCATCTCTAGTTTTCATTTTTCTGACCCAAGCTAAACAAGTGTAGTTAGATGTCCATCGAGACATAAACCTTATGAACTTAGTCGATCAAAGATAAAATTAACACGATAATTATATGAATATAATAATAAATCCATTAACTTCGAGAGAAAATAAAGAATTAATGAGCAGACGAACTTCTTAGGTGGGAGGGTGAGGTACAACAAAATCTAGGGAATGTGGTACTTGGAACTTCCAAAATCAATATATAGCATATGTGTGGCTACTCATATTTCTATTTATAAATGGAAGCTTCAATTATGAGCTGTTTCTAGCATTGTTTTGAATTTTTTAAATGAAAAACGAATAATTTTTAAGTCCGGTCATCCGGGTAAACTCATTGGCGAAAAATTCACCTACGCCCGCGAATACAGACAGCGCTAGTGATCCGGCTCACCCACTATTCCATGGGAAACCCACCATCTAAAGGCCCACTGTGGAAAAACCTTTAACCCACTATAAGCATATTGCACATAGTAAAACTTCAACCCATGCCCTTAATTTTGGAAAGTCATAGGATGTCTCTTATTAAAACAGTTGATATAGGACTCATTGTTTTTAATAATAAGGATATTATTAGTTGTTCTAGCATACTTAATGTAGTTTTTCTTTTGTTTATGTCTAATGACGTAAATTGTGTTGGTAATATTTGATATTAAACAATATTTATGAGCGTAAGCTTTTTTTTGCAAACAGTAGATGATTGTCTATAATGTTACAAGCATCGGTGGTTGACGTAGGTAGAAAGGGTTAAGGCCAACTGACAACAAGATTTTTTTTGTTTTATTTAGAACGTATAATACGGAATTTTTGAACGACTCCATTCTTTTTATTATGATTGACACCATTATTTTATTAAAAAAAAATTATGACCTCATCTCCATTGATTACGAAAAAATTATATAAGTTTTCTGGTAATTTAAAAAAATTAGAGAGAGTGGCTTTTGACTAAAAAAATCTCATGAGTTTTCATGTTGGTATAATATTTAAGAAGTTAATATTAGTTCTAGTGACTGCAACCACAATTATCGAGAAGTATTTCAATTTAATGAATTATGTGAAGATTCTTAAGAAGTATATGAATGATGCTTTCATTTTTGCTATATTAAAATTTTTTTAGCAAAGATTATCATTAAAGCTATAATAGATAACCTCATGAAAACTCATCGGAAACAAGTCAACAACTATAATATATTTTCTTATCACTAAACCACTTGTATTTTTATTTTTATTTTTCAATAACAATGTTTTTTTATTTTATGAACCATACATTTTTTGTTCCGCTTTTGTTATGAAACCTCTAGAACTTCAAGGTATGACATCATTTCTTTAAACAGAATTACTAGTAAGTAAAGTATATGTCATGTGTATATATACTACAAAACCTCTAGAATTCGAAAGAATGTCATCGTCTTCTTTAAATAGAAATGCGAGTAAGTGAAATATGTAGGAAACCTCTAGAACTCGAAGAGAAGACATTCTTTTCTCTATGGGAATCAATGTATAATCAAGTTGCAAGAATATAGTTTAATAGAATAGAAGCTTCAGTTATTCGTCTACTCATATTAATATTTAAAAAAAACAATGTCATATCCGATGTCATCTCTTCGAAACTGTGACTTAAAGAATCCGATCGAAGTATGTTATATAGAGCACCAATATCCATATAATTCGAAACAATGCTAGAAACACAAGTGGCTCATAATTGAAGCTTCCATTCTATTAATAGAAATATGAGCAACAAATATGCTAACTATTGATTTTGAAGTTCCAATGGCCATATTCATCAGATTCTAATGTACCTAGAAACAAGTAACCCGAAATTTTACTTAATCGATGTTTATGTATGGTAAAATACAAGTATACAACAAAATCTATAAAACTTGACACAAAATTGTTTAGCAATGATAAAGGAAAAGTGAACCCGTGATCTTTATTAAATTAACAATGTATAAAAACAAAACGAAATCCGATGAATTAAAAACATTATACATACATTAATTCAAGTAGTAGGGGATGGTAATACTAAATTATTAAATTGAATCCAAAATAGTAATATTTTTTAATTGAATCCAAATCCAATAGGGGAGTTTTCAACGTCGCATATTTAGGTTGATATAAGATTTTCAAAAAAAATAATAATAAGATTTAAATCGACATAACTTTTTTAGGCTATAACTATTTTTTGATAGCTAAAATAATGACTAAACGCATCTAGAAATTTGAGGATGCCTAAAATTAATTTCAACAAAAAAATATAAGAATTTTGTAATCGGTGGTGGGGATGATTACAATCCAATTCGATCAGGAATATTAGGTAACCTAATGGTCTAACGATTTTGTATAAATGTAAATCGAATCGGTGGAAGGTTTGATTGTTTGATTTTAACTGTTATGATGGATTGAGCCAATGCTCTTAACGAGTTGTTATCATGTTCGTTTGCGTTTTTTTTGTTTTGAAATGAGTCAGGTAATATATAAAATGTTTTCATTATTATCAAAAATCCAAGTTAGAGAGAAATCAAATTTGTTACATGCGAAACATTATTAAGTTAAACTATAACATTTGGACCCTCATACCACCAATATTATACGCTTCACTCACGAGTAGTTCAGAGATTTGCATTTGGTTTCCCAGGTGAAAACTTCCCAAGTAGGTCACTCATCCCTAGATTGTTGTCACCTAACTTAACTACGCAGTTCTCCTGTAATCTAGAGCCAATGTGCACCAAACGCATTAATGATATTAGAGACATGACATTACTTATGAATCTAACATCTCTCCTGATCACAACCGATATGGGATTTGCTTATGGCGTTACAATCACCCCCTTCAAAACTGTAACCTTCCAATGGCAAAATTGTAACTCACCATACTCGATGAGGTTTGCCGCATTATCCGAATGGACAGGAGTGGCTCTGATACCATTTGTAGCATCCGGACCCTCATACTATTAATATTATATGATTTGTTCATGTAGGAGCTTATGGGTTTGTTTTTTGTTGCCCGAGTGAAAACTTCCCAGGGAGATTACTCGTCTCTGACTTGTTGTCATCAAAGCACGCTTAACTATGGAGTTTTTTCTCATCCATAGCCAATGCGCCATAAATGTGTTAGTGACATTAGAAACATAATATTTTTTATGAACCCAATATCTCTCATGCCCACGACCGATGTGAGATTTGACTACGATGTAACATAATAAAACAAGAAAAATATATAGAACCCTTTAGGTAGAGCAACTTAGGCAAGACTGAAGCACAAAATATGAGGAATCCAGGGGAAGACTAGAATTGTATTGGATGCCTTTAACAATTGCATCACGTTCCTTTCTTTAAACGTCATAATTGTTACCCTATGGTTGAAATTAGGTGAGTAAATAAACATGTGAATCAATTAAGTTTTACATGTTTTAAGATAACCAAAATAATTAATAACTACTTAATTTTGAGAAAATCCATCATTGTCAAATATCAAGGCTCTAGATAATGGAAGCCCTATGGTTGAAATTAGGTGAGTAAATAAACGTGTTATGTCTGTTTTTAAATTGATTTTTTTATGTTCATTTGTCATTTTCTAGTTGCTCAAAGTATTATATAACAAAATACATTACCAAAAGTTATTTAGGAATATGGACACAAACACAGAGAATAGTGATCCCAGGAATGTGGTGCTTTTTATATAAATAAATATTAATTTGTAGTTTTACAATGATAAATATTATATTTTTGGATGTTGTTTTTGTGTAATGTGTTGATTTTTTATTTCATATTATGTTTAGGAAGGATGATTTAATTATAATATGCAACTTTAAGGTAAACTATATTGATATATCTTTCTTAGCACAAACGTATTCGTAGAGATTTTGGTGTGTTTATGAACCCAGCTCGTGAGTTCCAAATGTCAGTGGTTTCTAAAGTGTTAGTTAACTTAGATTTATCACAAAGGATGATTAAAGGTTTAAAGAAAGCATGCATTTTATTTATATGATGAAATCTAAGAAGTTGACAAATTGTGTTTTTGGTGGGTTTTGAACAGGAGAACAAACATAATTTAGAATTTCATAACACATTAGGTTTTAAAATCAATAAGAGCAAAAAAAATTATAGAATGTGAGTGTGAAATGTGACGTACGTAGCCTGAATGGACAGAACAAAGAAAAAAAATATGTGTAAGCGGTAAGTGTGGCCTAAATGTAAATTCATGAGGGATGAAATTAATCAATTATGACTTAGAAAAATTATGATTACTTATATCATAAGTTTTACATTTACTATTCAATAATTTGTAAATTATCATGATTAATTCGGTTTTAAACGAAATTTATACGAAACCTAGAATTGTATAAGAATATCGCAAAAGTACTTTCATAATTTTATAAGACATAATATTTTAAATATATATGAAAATAAACTAAACAGTGTGAGTGTGATATATGATGTAATCTTATTGGATAGAAAAAAAAAGAGTAAATTGACGTTTTTCTCATTATGGTTTGTTCACATTTTTTATTTTCATTTAAAAAAAATTCTTGCATTTGGTACCCTAAGGTTTAAAAAAATTTATTATTTTAATCCAAAAATGTTAACTTTATTATTTTAAAATGTTAAATCTCATCGTCAAAATGGCACTTATGTAAATTTTTTATAAAAATAAAATCCTAATTTATGTTTATGTGTTGCTGATAAAATCTCTTTCACGGAATTATGTTTATAGATGAAAATGACAAATTTTTCAAAACTTGAGTAGCCAAATGTAACTAAAAAACATTTCTGAAAGAAAATAACAAATATAACCAAAACCATAGGGGGAAACGGCAATCATTTAAAAGGAAATATAAAAGTAGTAAAGGGTAAGTGTAGAGGGGACCTAAGCTTAATTAAGTTAATGAGAAATGAAATTATAGCTTAGAAAAGCCATCCACAAAATGCTTGTAAAAATAGTAAAGGGCAAGTGTAGAGGTGAACTAAGTCTAATTGCACTCTATATTACTCTCTATATTAATATACAACAAGAATGAATAGTGAAAAATATTAATTATACATATTACTCTCTATATTAATATACTAACAAGAATGAATAGTGAAAAAATAATTTAATATACATATTTGTTTTATATCAAGTGTAGGGTTTTTTTAATATAAGAGGATAATACAAATGTTGTTACATATCTTATAGCTCTTTAATGCATAGGTTAGTTGAAAAATAATTTACTTCCATAATATTAATAGTTGTTTTTTGTTTTGTCAAGTCTCCTTACAAAATTTTATTACTTTACAGTTTGGTCACTGCTTTTTTTTTAACTATGATCGTTGAAATTTAGGATCTTAGAGTTTGTGCATGAAACTATTGATAATAAAGTTGTATCTTTCTGGCTTTAGCAACTAACGCTAGTATTTTAGTTATTTTTTAACTTTGACTACTAAACTTTAGGATCGTAGAGTTCGATTATCAAACCATCTATAGTGATTCTTTATTTTATCGACTTCAACGACTAAAGTTTAGTATTTTAGAGTTTCGTCATCAAAGTTTGTTTTCATAGTTTATGATGTGCCGGAATCATAACAACCAAAATAACATGGGTATTGTGTGCTGTAAAAGCGACCAACCTTCCTTCATGTATTTTTAAGTCTGACCATTACAATTTACTATTTCAAAGTTTTGCCACAAGAATCCCTTTTAGTTTCCGGTGAGCTGGTCCGAAAACAATCAAAGTAACGCACGTTTAAAAATGATTGGACTCCGCCACGTAGCGCGGTGAATAAAAACTAGTTAAGTTTATAGCTTAGAAAAGCCATGTATTGAATGCTTGTAGCATAACCAAGGGTAAAGTATTGTTGGGGCTTGGGTGGCCTATCCCCCCTTGTGTTTTCCGTCAAAAGTATATATTTATGTGTTTTGGTGGAAAATTTTATACATATTGAATTCTTTATCTATCTAATTTAGGCTTCGAAACTTTCGCCCTCCACCCCCGTAATTGTTCAAGCTCTGTCACTAACCATAACCTTCATAATTAGTAAGTTACATGAATACAAAGTGCATTGTTACTACCATCAACTTTAATTTATTTTAAATATATAATATGATCAAGATTGCCCTTTTAGTTACAAGGGTTGGGTAGCGCAGAATCTAGCATATGTAGTCATTGGAACTTCAAAATCAATAGTTAGCATATTTGTGGCTCCTCATATTCTATTTATAGACTGGAAGCTTCAATTATGAGCAACTTATTCTTCCAGCACTCTTTTAAATAATAAGGATATTGTTCATACATATAACATACGTAATTCGATTTTATTATTAAAACCACAGTTGTTATTTAGATCAGAAAACCAAGTCAAGAAAACTAAGTCAAAATGCCTTTAACTAATGTTATATTTATGAATCTTTGGCATGTCACATGGGTATGCTAGGAAACCTCTAGAATTCGAAGGAATGACAACTTTTATTAAAAATAGGATGCGACTAAACGGAATATGTTGATGTGTACGTTTCGAAACCTCTAGAACTCGAAGGGATCGCATTGTTCTTATTAATATTTTAATTCTTTGGCTGACATCAACGTACAATCAAGTTGAAATGCTAAATTTGATATTTGGATTTAATTAGTTATCAAAATTTAAACGTGAGAAGCTTAATTCTAGTTAAGACTATTTAGCAGACATCTTAGTATTCTGGTTCACTCAAGAAAAGTTGCAAAGATCATTCAGAAATCTAGAAAAACCCTTTGCTTTATAAATCACAATGAAATGGTATGATATTTGGTTTGAACTCTCATGGTCATAGTTTACACTTGTTTGTTCACAAAGCGTATTAAGAGTTGGACTCATTGTTTTACCTTGCACGTGTGGCATATTTGTCACACACGTATTATAGGTTTGTATTGTATAATATACTATCAACATAATATATTATGCAGTCTTTAAACATAATATATTATCAGTCTTTAATGCATTTAGAGATACTTGTATCCTAATTCAAATGTATTTTATAAACCACTAAAACATCTACAATATCGAGCGTTTTCTAAACACTTGAACTAATTTTGATTTACCAAAAAACATTTCAAGGTTGACCAAATTGTTTTCTTACAAAGTTTTCATTTTATTAAACATTTTCTCAAGTAAAAAGTGAAAGTGATATTATTTAAACCACGATATGCGCCAAATTAACATTTTTATAATTTCAAATCTAATACATCAACTTATTAATTTCCAAGTAAAATATATATACACTACCAATTCATTTTGCTATTATACAACTAATTAGCCATATATGTAAGGAAAGCACTGGACATATAAGAATTATACATCCATACAGCTTATCATTCAAAAATGAACATCAATTATACAGAAAAGCAATATAAGTTTTGTAACCGTAACACAAGGTGCATACCTTATATTTTGCTATTAAAGGTCGAGTTGCTTAGATGGTATCGTGTTTTTGTTTATAGCCGTGGTGCAGGACGAGCCCTAGGTGCGTCCCATTCGGTCACAATATGGTCACGAGTAATCTCTCTGAGTGAGGTGCATCCACTTAGTGCCATGGTTAGCTCGAATTCTTCACGTAACATCTGCAGTACTTTTCTCACTCCAGCTTCGCCTTCAGCGGCCAATGAAAACACCACAGGTCGTCCGATCTATGAAATTTATGTGATATCGTAAGATTTAAGATTGTAATATATTTTAGATGTGTTTGGATTTACGTTTTTCTACTAGTCGTAATAATACATTTTTAGTTAAAGAAATTATGATAATATTTTTGGTTCTAGATGCTAGCTAGTTTTCATATAACATTTTCTCACTATGTATGCCCAAACTAGCATACAAGTGAGGAGATTTTTGCTGGGTACGTATGTTTGTTTATTGTAAATTAGTGACGACCGTCAAAACAATATTTGATATGTTTACTTACGAATATGCCAGAAGCTCCAAGAGCCAGTGCCTTAAAAACATCGGTTCCACGACGTACACCACCATCCAGGAACACTGGTACGCGACCTTGAGCCGCTTTCACAACCTCTTCCAAAGCACTGATTGTAGCAGGAACATAATCGAGCTGACGGGCTCCATGATTCGAAACTATGACACCCGCTGCTCCAGCTTGAATAGCCAACCTTGCTGCACATTGATCAACATCCTAAACATTAGTTTATCAAAACAAAACAAAAACAATGAAAACATAAATACAACAGTATTTGATTGTTCTTACTGTCCTCAGCAGTGATCACACCCTTCACTAGGATCGGCATCGTGGTGATTGTTTGTAGCCACTTCACGTCCTACAAGTAATCGAGACACAAATGTTACCAACCCGAGCCATGAAAACAAACCATTTGTAAAAATATACCTTCCAGCTCAGGGTGCGGTCGATCTGACCCGCGACATAAGAAGCTAACCCAGAATCATTAGCCTACATTGCAAAGTTACAAGTTAGAAAAAAAAAAGACATAAACATATAATAAGTAAACTTATGAATATTAAATATTTTTTGTTGTGACTTACTTCATCCATCTTGCCAAGGTCCAAACCCTCAAAATTCTTCAATGTCAAATATGGTGGTAAAGTAAACCTGTTTTTGATGTCAGCTTCTCGGCGTCCGAGCCTAGGTGTGTCAACCGTAAGAGCGATAGCCTTGAAACCGGCCCGTTCGGCTCTTCTCACGAGCTGAGCAACCACATTCCTGTCCTTGTACACCTAATATCCGGATCAAGAACGTTAGTTTGTATATTATGCATTGTTTCAAAAAAATTAATGATCCGCGGTTGGATGCATTTTCAAATTTTATTTACTACTTCAAACTCTATATTTTGTTTATTCTAAGCTTTATATATTGTTAACATTACAAATGCACACACAATGATATAGTAGGTTCATATTTATGACATCTATTTTTTAAACTGTTATAACCAGTGAATCAGTAAGACAGTCTCTTTAATAACGTATGTGATATTAAGAACGAAACGAAAAGGTGAAGTAGTTTTGCTCACATAAAGCTGGAAGAAACGGATTCCAGGGCCTGTTGAAGCAACCTCCTCAACACTTGATGTAGCCCATGAAGACAAGGTCTAGAAAGTGAACATAATATTAGCACATATGCTTTGTGTTGTAAATCTTTTAAGGTAGAGTTGGGCCAATATTTTTGGGCTGAACCAAGCTCGGATCCTAGGCCCAGTTAAGCCCAGAAGTTTGATATGAGTCTTATTCTTTGATCAAAAGCAAAATCCAAAGCCCAGTTGTAGGATGGGTTGGGCCCGAATATCCAGTCCAGAACACCCAATAACTTGAGCCCAGTAAATAAAATTGTTTTTTCTATTTAAGTATGTAACACACGTTTAGTTTTCTGGTTTTAGCATATTGCTAAAAGTTTTCTAGGAATCAGATTATCTTCAAATGTAAACCGGTATAATATATGTGATTTTTTAAGCTAAATGAACCCATTTTGAAAAATATTTTAAAAATAAATGAAATAGTAATTAAATAGTTTAACAAAAATAATAATAATAATGAATTGGACCACTTGTTGTCATTGGCATATAAAACTATGAAAATACGAACCATAATAGTTCCAGCTGCAGATGCAGCTCTTGCTGTTGCATACTCACCTTCGTTAGGATAAAGAAACAATATTAGTAGTAAATTAAACATATATAAACCACATAATTAACCTCAATGTTCTAGCATGATTTGTTGTTTTTGACTACATAAATCGCACCAAATAGAATAGATTAACACCTAACATATGTTTACCTTCAGGGTGAGCCATCTTCTGCATGGCCGTTGGCGCAATCATAATCGGCATCGATATCTTGAATCCCAAAATGGTGGTAGTCATGTCTATCTTGCTCACATCAATAAGAACGCGTGGCCTAAACCTGTTTCATCATTATCAACGACACACACTTTCAGTAAATGTATATAAAAGTTGGTTCCTTTACAATGCAAAACGCCAGTGAAATGCACAAAGGATTCAGGACGTGGCATGTGTATTTTACAATAAATTGAAGGACCAAGAGTATATGTCTGCTAAATTACAATTGGTTTTAAATGCAACGTTATATATGACATCTTTATTTTAGAAACATCATTTTATATATAGTAATAATATACTCAAATCAATGATAATAACATCATTGATTTTTTTTAATAAAAATAGTCAAGTATAAAAAATTATTTGAAATTTTAAAATTTTTAAGAAATAAATTTAAACAAATAAAAAGTCAAATAACTTGTTATATTGGCATAATATTAGCAATTTATAAACTTATGATCAATACTCTAAGATTGTTTCGTTCACTTCACATGAAAATATCTCTTTTTATTTGATTCGGATTTTGCATGTGTATGAAACACATCAAACTATCAAATGGTCACAAAGGTCTTTAGAGTTTATAAACATAAGTAGAGCTTACAATATTCTCGAAAAAGCATTTTGGTTCTCTTCTAGAGTCCACTGATCCTCAGCACCAGAAGCATAGTAGTCATAGACCATTTTCGGCAACTTCTCCTTGGCAATAGCCTGATACTCGGTGACATTTGTGACCTCCATTTCTCGTAACTAAACGAGTAGTTTCTCCAACTAAATCTTCATTTGGCATAAGAAATACAAGAATTAAGTCACGAAATTCATAACCCACATTAAGTTATAGAAATCATCATAACTAAGGACCTAAGTCACTAGATTGAACAATGATCCATGTTGTGGCACATGTATAACTTCAAGAAGCTACAACTAGATTGGTTTATGTACAAATATACATGTAAGAATCAACATACCTGATAGCCAAATAATCGAATTAAAAAGGAAATTATAAAGCTTTATGATGAACACATGATCAATGATAGGTTAATGAAAGGATTAAGAATGCAAACCTTTTGGAGACTTATGTGTTCTTGCTCTAGTGAGAGGGGCAAACCCCAAGATAGATAACAAGTGAAGATAAGCAACAAATTTGAAATAATATTGCAAATATAAGACAAAGACATGTGGATAAAATGATAGAAATGAGGCCAAAGTGTGTACCCAAAAAATTAAAAAAGAAATAAAAAGAAATATCAAGAAAGTGGATGAAGTCAAATGAAGGAGATGAGTTATATGAGGTGAGAATTTGGCACCAATCCAATTGAGGAAAAAGGTGATGTGCAAATGGGTGATTCTCCTCCACTCGAATTTCCTTCATTATCATCTTAATGTTTCTAATTTCTCTCTTAAAATACAAAGTTTTTACAAGGTTTTTTATACCAGTCTTTCTCAAGTCGCCATCTTTAGCTAGACAAGTGTTGAGTTGAAAAAGATAACGACTGGTAAGAGGGTGTTAATTATCTTAAAAGACATTCTGGTGGTGACGTGATTTATCACCCAAAATCCTAACCAATGGTTCAAATAATGCAAGTACATATGTGATTATTTTAAGAATTTAGTATATCCAGAGTGGAAAGTGTGTGTTTTTGACGGTAAAAAAAAGAGTGCTATTTAACTAGATAATCATTCACTACTGAGAACACTTCCTTGAGATGGTTTAGATGTGCGTCTCTTTATTCTTTTTATAAAAGGAATTACGGTACATTTAGAGCATTCACAGTAGATACCTTAAAAATATGTGAGTGCGTTTGGTATATTATATGTGAATGGAGGAAAGAGAAAATGTTATTATTGATTGGTATATTTAAAGAATCACTGTGAATGCTCTTAACAAACTAATATGTAAAGGGTAAGTTCACTAAATGTTTGACATTCTTTCACAAAACCCGCTATTGAAGTAGCGTGTTTATACGTAGGGATGGAGTTGCTTGTGTTAGATCCAGGACTTATAGGTCTAGATCAATTTGTATAGGCTTAGAACTTTAATCAATTCTTGTAAAAAATATTTGTAATTGTCATTATTGTGTACGCATTAAATATATAGGTTAACCCATTTATGTGTGTGTTGATTTATGTATGGTTGCAGGTACAAACATTATACTTGGTCAATCTATGAAATTGACCAAGTGTAAGAAACATCTACGAACTTTGTTCTTCCGTAGATATGTTTCTTACAAGTAACCTTACATCCGAAGATCCTCTGCGGATGAACAACCAGAACTGAAGAACAAGTTTCCTTCGGAAGAACATTTCATCTACGGAAGAACAAGACTTCTACGGAAGAACAAATCATCTACGGAAGAACAAATTCCTAGTGAAGACACTATTCCTGCGGAGTCCAAACACTTGTATAATACAAGTGTTACAAGTCAACAAGGCAGTTGTGCGAATCCCTAGAAATCCGATGATTCCTTAACTGAAACAAATCAAATCCCAAGAGATCCGGTGTTTCCTATCACAGAAACATCATCGTCTATATATATGGATCCTAGGTTTCGATTCAAGGACGATTGTTTAGACGATTGATTGAACAGCAACAGCAATAGCAATACAACAATCACATCAAAGTCTCTCAATCAAACCCTAGCAGTCGTCACATCATAACAAACTTTGATATCATTCATTCATTATATTTGTAATCATTAACATATTCTAATGAAATACTTATTATTCATTAATTGTGTTTTGTTGAATGTGTTCTTGAATATTTATTGATATTTAAAGTCATTACAAACAATTAAACCAAATTAACGTTGATT
>BJCM01088783.1:0-10369 GCA_018326385.1 Flaveria bidentis
TATATGTATATGTATATGTATATGTATATATGTATATATGTATATATATATATGTATATGTATATGTATATATGTATATATGTATATATATATATATGTATATGTATATATGTATATATATATATATAAATAATTGATATCAACTTAATAAAATAGTGGTATAATTTGAAGTGATACCATAATCAAGAAATAGTTCTTATGGGTTTTTTTCCCAAAAGAGTGTAGGTGGAAAAGTTATTTTTCTAAATAATGTAGTTAATAAAAATTTATCAAAATAGTATAGGTGGAAAACTAATTTACAATAATAAACTAATTTCTGGAGAATTAAAAAATCTATTTAAAACATTTTTAAAAGTTTAATATTTAATTTTTAATAGAATAAGAAATATTAAATAATCATTTGTAAACTATCACATAAGAATATGAGTGGGAAACAATAAAGTTAAAAAAATATTATTTTGGTAAATATTTCTTCAACTATATTATTTTGATAAATAAAATTTCAAGTACACCATTTTGGGAAAAAAAAACTCGAAATATTAGAATTATTATTCAAACACTTATGGTTAACCTAGAAAGCACACAATAAATGGTTGTTAATTCTTAAGTGTAAGTGAAATGGAGAAAATAACATTAATTTTGAATTAATATGTGTGTTTTTATTGAAGTATGTTGGAAACAAAAAAGGGTCATGCCTTTTAAGGCACAATCTTGCCTATTTTTAGACATGACTGAATCAAGACCAATGAGTGTGCCTATCACTTAGACCCACCCTTAAAGACAAGATGCATAAGCGGTAAACACAAAGGCACACAATCAAGAAACGCATAGCCATGCATCGTAAAGGCACAATCGCGCCCACTAACTATTCTGACATTAAGTGTACCTTGATTGAGCTAGCATCTGCATGGTAACGGCACGGTCATACCTTTATAGCCATGAGTTGTGCTTCTATGAGCAATTTAGCCAATAAATTCAAAGTTTCTGCTCATTTGCTAGGGTAACTTCCATATCTTAAAACTTTCATTTCTATTCCTCCTAAAGTAGTTTTTAGAGTTAAAAGAATATTCTATAATCCAAGTGTTCAAGAATAACATTTACAAAAATTATACACTACAGAATTTTGGTTTCATTCTTCTAATCTCCATGTTTATTTATCTAAGTGTTTTTATTGCTTTTGATGGGCATACTTGGTGAATCTTTGGGTTTATATATGGATTTTGATTTATTTATGTTGGTGTTTTCAAGCCGTGATCATTCTTCATAGAATATCAGTGCTTAATCTTTTGGATTAAAGTTTTAAGCTTGTGTTTTTCTTAAATATTAATGGTGGAAAACCTTTCTTTAAATATAATTTATAATATCTCTTTATACAAATTATAGCATTAGACTAGGATAGGTGGGTAAGGCTTAAAGCTTTATGAATTTCTTATGATCTTCATGCAACATTAGGTGAAGTATAATGAATGTATCTTGCTCTAAGTATTTTTCATCTAAATTGTTGCATTAAGATTTTGTTGGCATGACCATTATAGATGTCCATTATTGAGTTAATAATCTCTTAAAGTTGTCATTGCCTTGATTCATTAATTTAACTTATAGGTGGTTTAAGTGTCTTATCACTTAGATTTCTAACATATTTCTAGGAATTGATAGCCTAGATGGGGTCCTTCCGTTTTATTAGAATGTTGTAGATTTCTCACTTGTTTAGGTATGAGTTAATTTGAATGTCATATTATTTAGCTTTTCAAAAGATCATATGAATTGATATCTTTATAGTTTTGAGTTAATTTAAATGTCATATATATAAAAGTGTGTGTGCGTATGATCTGCGTACGTGTGTGTGTGTTTGTGATTGATGTGGATCGAGTGTGTGAGCATAACCTATGTGTGTGGGTGGGTGCATGAGTTTATATATGTACATGTATGGTGCGTGTGGGGTGATTAATGTGTGTGTGGATTTCAAATCTATATAAACTTAGTGTATTAGTGTGTGTAGGGGTTTAAGTGTATGTGGTGGTGTTTGTCTGCTCAAGTGAACCTAACACATTTGCGTGTGGGTTTTTGTGTGCATTGAGGGTAGTTTTAGTTTTTGTGTTTGAGTGAGTGGTTTGTTATGCATATAGTTATACGTATACGAGTGGTATGTGTTGGGTGTGTCTAGATCAAAGAAGTATGTTTATGACAGCATAAGATGCTTATTGGTTGTATGCATTCTTGAGTCATAAGTGTGGGAAAATTACCTTTATGAGTGTGTGTGTGTGTGTCAATAAAAATAAAATAGTACGGATTTAATTTGCATGCATAATTATCAATATAAATATAAATATATATATATATATATACGTGTGTGTGTGTGTGTGTCCTATGAGTAAATAGCTAGAATAAATCATGCAAACAACCCTAACCAACCCCAAATCAAATGAAATTATATACCAATGTGATGTGGTGCGGAACATATATATTTTGATAGAGGTTTTTCGCACAGATTTAGTTTTAAATGGTAATTACTAATACTAAACCACACACAAAAGGCAAGTGCACCTATCATGTGGTAGTATAGTGATGTTAAGAACCGAGTATCAATCCGTGAACACACCTAGCCTACTCAACAACCTTAATATTTGACTCTCAGATTTGGTTTTTGTTTGAGAAGATAATGATTTGCATTGATAAGATTATTAGGGTTTAAAAACAATAATAAAAATAAATTAAAATAAGATTGAAGCGTTTGGATTTAAAACCAGGGAATAAGGGTTATCATACTAATTAGACTACACTTATGTAATTGTGATGAATTGGTGGTGTGATTAAATATATGTATTAACATAATTATGTTAATGTTTATAAAGGTGAGCTGGTGCAATTTCTCGTATATCCACTCCGTAGTGACTAGGATCACGTCAGGCTGGTTTACTGTTTAATGTTAAAAAGAGAGTTGATCAAGTTTCTTCCTAACATACCATTAATTTTAGAAAACCGTAACAATTACTGTAGATTTCTCAGACTAATAAAAGGGAACCCGTAAATGATCAAAAAGTTAAAGTGATATGATTTCTAATAACCATTTATAGTTTATTAGCCATGAATTTATTATGAAGACCGGTTTTGTGAATGAAAGTTAATCATACGTTTTTCAACCATTTATGACAATCACACTCACAAACCATAAGGTTATAACTTCTCGTTAAAATGTAGATGCTAGCCATCAAAATTTTTCCCAAGACTACCATAACATTAACATAATATATATCACACCATTAGTTCATCACAAATTACATAAGGTTCATCAAGTTAGGATGATAATAAGAGTTTAGCTCATAATAAGCTTGAACATAACAACAAATAACATAGAAAATAGAAATGCAATCATTAATGAAATGGAACAATCAAATTGGTGATCCATAATGGATTGTGTTTAAGCAATCCCAAGCTTCTCCAAGTGTTGCATGCATCTCCCGAGCCTCCAAATGGTCTTGAAGACTCAATTCCCGAGAGAATTCTACAGAGTAACTCTCCCACTAAAGCTTGACAAAATGGTAAATTTAGGCCTCTATTTATAGGCTTTCTGGAGTGTTTAAGCATGGCCCCATGCCTAAAAGGCACGACACGTGCTAATACAATGCTTACAAAAGTTGGTCTGCTCGTTCGTGTAGGGTGTGTCGGCCACGACCCCGTGCTTGATAAGGCACGGCCCCGTGTTGGAGGTGGGGCACGGCCCTGTGCTTGCTTTTAGAGGACAGTACTTTTCGTCTTGTCAGATGTCCAAACATGGGGTGAGTCCATTAGCACGAGGGTGTGTTCTAGGCAAAGCATGGGGCTTGCTTAATGAGGCACGACCCCGTTCTTGGACTCCAAAGCTCGAATTACTTTTATTTCTTGTCAAATATGCTTCTTTGTCCATCTTGCCCTTTTAAACACCTGAAAACAAAATTTAACATTTTTAAGCACATATTCATCATTTTAAGGGAGATATTGAGAAATAATTGATGTGCTTTTGATAGGATTTTTATGTATAATTTGGAGCACATCACAATGTATAGAGCATGTTTATAACATTTTATTATTCATTATTGGGCGTTTGAGACTTTTTTTTATCTGCGTGTGTTATTATTTATTATTAGGTGTTTAAGAATGCTCAAAAATATTTTATGTTGTGATTATACATTGTTGGACTATTATGTGTTTTGTTTATAAGTTGTAATCTGGTATGTGTATGGGTTTTCTATGTGATTCTTTATTTCACAACTATTTAACTATAATTTAGAGCCAAGTAAAAGATATTGATAGTACTATCTATCAGGTTGACACCCCTATTTTCGTTTGACGATACGCTAGCTAGAACCAAAAGTAGTCATAAACAAACCCTTGGGTGAATATAATTCAACAAGTTCTATATGTACGTTGTTAAGCTAGTTGTAAAATTCATGTCTATATTGATTCTACTTACTTATAATAACACATATGTCCTACAACTAGAACATAGGATAATTGATTTATATTAAACATGAGAACTCATCAACCAAATGTTAACCTTTTCAAGCATTTTTTTCAGGTAATAACAATGTTTGATGATACTGGATGCAAGAACCTTAGTGACTCCATTAAGAACGTTTATCATAGACATATGATTTATTATGGTTTAGACTTTACATGTCACACCCTGGAAATCATAGCAAAAAGTCACGTGATGTGGTGATAACGTAAGTTGAAATTATTCCAACAATTATAATTAAACGTTAACAATTCAATAGTTGACTATAAAAGAACAGATCTTTACACACTTTTAAAGCAAAACATAGTGAAATTCAGTTTTATTTACAACCAACTTGTTTAGTCAAAGCAATGACAATTATTTATCAAAATTCCATAACTTGTAATCAACTGACACGTTTGACCCTCCAAAGACACATTCCATTCATTCCAAAAAGAGCTTATCTATTACCCTGAAAAGCATAAAAAGAAAATAGCAGGTCAACATAAAGTTGGTGAGCATTCAGGTTTTTAAATCTTACAAATATTTAGTTTAAAAAAATGATATAATATAGCGAGATATGATCAACATAGAGTAGCTAGGTGCTATAATTAATTCAGGTCATAAGTCCATAACAAGCCAAGAAACACGTCATTTTCCCATGACAGTCCAAACATATAAACTCCCTCGCAACAACCTGACTAGTGCGACTGATCACGAGAGTGGACCCTTCTAACCAGATAGATCTACCAATATAGTCTACCGCCTCCCCGAGGTTAATGATTATAGGGGATTTAACGGCTCAACAGTATACACGTATACCATTGACCCAACTTATACCTTCATAATATATATTAATCCTATTTTACCCATCATATATATGTATATATATATGGGGCATTATTCTAAAAAGGATGGTGTGTCTAAAAAGACTAGGAAACACTTTCAATCGTTAGATTAACATTGTGTATTGTTAAGATGCATTTGCCCTTTAAACAAAAACTACCTTAGTGACACGTGTCATCACTAAAACTCTTCCTAAAAAGTATATCTTATGAGACCATAATCCATCAATCCCTCAACTTACATATACATACATACATACGAGACATATACATATGTATACATACATCGACATAAACCCAAATCATACTAGTGATTTCATCAAACTAATACTATTTCTAACATACATTTCAGATTATGAACACATTTTAAAGCCCAAATTTATCAAACATCAACTTTTATAAAACATCAAAGCGGTGAAACTAGCCTTCATCAAAATCTTTGTCTTGATCACCTATGAATGAATGAAGATGATCTAATTAAAATGAGTATACCTTTTGGCTAATCCAACACTCTCTATTGTTGACACTTAGATTTCCAACTCACGATCATCCATTTCAAGTTCTAACAATGTCTCAACTAAATACCCCCATGATGCTTGGAAGAGAATGTGAATGATGGTTTCTAGTGGTGGGGTGTGCAAGCTTTAGTGGTCGATGGGGGGGGAGTGATCCTTCGCGAAACCAAATAGGAGGTGAGGGTCTGGTGACCGGTGGTTGTGAGGTGACCGGTGGTTGTGAGGTGACGGGTGGGTGAAGGTGGTCGATGTTGCGAGAGTGGTAGGTGGCCGCAATGGTGGTGAATTTGGAGGGTGGAATCGGTCGATAATGGGGTGGTGGCTTTGGTGGTGGTCACGGTAAGGTGGCTTCGGTGGTGGTGTGGGAGCCGATGGTGGTGGTGTGGGAGTGGAGAAGGTGAGGAGAAGAAGAGTTATGTGAAGTGTGTGTGTGGAGTGTGTGGATTTGAAGACTTGTTGTCACCCATGCAATCTCTACACCAAAAAATCATCATTATTATTATTATATTATTAATATTATTATTTTTTATTTATTTATTTATTTATTTATTTATTTATTTATTTATTATTATTATTATTACATACTATGAAAAAAGCAACTGCCATCAACAATTGTTTTTATGCCTTTTGAACATTTGCCACACAAGTTTGAAGGTTTTCCATTTTAACCCCTCAACCCCACCCCTTTGTATATTCTAACATTTGTGCGTCCGTTACCACTGCCATCATCCCCCTTGCACCGCCACTGTCTTTCGTTACACAACCGGCCCCCACCTCCGGCAGCATTTCAGGTGGAGGATTTCTGATTTTAGTCGTGTGGGTGGTCATTGCATTTCCTGTTTCGGTTCAACTTGCCTGAATTTCGTGGTGGTGGCGCGTCCGGTTTCCAGATCTCAACCCAATGGGTTTATGGTTGTGGTTGCTATAGCGTTGGCGCCAATATGGTCGCCTGCATCGCTGCCGCCCTTTATTGGTTGAGATCCATTTGTTTTCGTGACGGCGGAGGCGATTCCACAACCGGTGTCGGTGATGGCGGTGGCGCCTTCTACCGTCGCCACATGGCGTCTCGTAGCATTGGTGCCAACGTTGATGGTGGCTATTTCACTTTGTTGTTGTCTGCCAGCATGCAATATACAGGTGGTGGTTGAGCTGGTCTTAGTATCGGTGAGTGCGGCATGCCGCCTTGTAATGTTGGCTTTGTCGCCAATGAGTAATTACAACTGCCTTCTGTTTTCGGTTACATCGCGGTGGTGGGTTTGCCAGCTGTGTGTATATTGTTGCTCTTTGGCCTGGCCAACCGACTTAGACACTGTTATGGTTCCAATGGTTCGATGTTAACGGTATTTGTTTCTTAACTCGGTTTCACTATGTTTCTTCTTTTGTTAGGGTTTATGTTATATAACTCTGACTACCTTAGTTTATGTTGTTTTATGTGATTAGTGCTTGTCATATGAACCCTGGTTTGTTGCTCTGATGAATGTCTAAGTTTGCTCTGAAACCCTAGATCGCTCGAAATTCAATTCCCTTATGTGTTCTTTGGCTATGATGACTGTAATATAGATTTTTGCTTGGTGTGGCATAAACGAGGATGGCGAGTGACATGTTTTTCACTTGCAACTTGTATTGCAGTCACATCGATTTACTAATGAGATCGGTTTACTGATGAGATCTGAGCCATATTGTGCATGCTTATTATGTTTTTGTCTTTGTATTAGCCATTTTTGGTCTGATGTCATTGATGTTAGTTATGATATACACGAAAACTGCTACTGGTTGCATTGGCCTTACAACCATTTTCAGTGTACAACCACAACATGCCATTAGTTATGAGCCGCACATTGAACATTCCAAATTTACGCACCAATTTGCGGAGTTCCCAAGACGCGCAACGCGTGTCTGGGTAATAACACTAGTTGTTATTGTTGTTATTATTTATTTATTTATTATTATTATTATTATTATTATTGTTGTTATTATTGTTGTTATTATTGTTGTTATCATTGTTGTTATTACTGTTGTTATTACTATTGTTATTATTGTTGTTATTACTGTTATTATTACTGTTGTTAACACTGTTGTTATTACTGTTGTTATTACTGTTGTTATTACTGTTGTTATTACTGTTGTTATTACTGTTGTTATTACTGTTGTTATTACTGTTGTTATTACTTTTGTTATTACTGTTGTTATTACTGTTGTTATTATTATTGTTATTACTATTGTTATTATTAAACGTAACGGTTAACCGATTTCAAGGTTCGTTAGAAGCGTTAACTTAGGTTTTCAATTAATCAAACACAATAAATCATAAATGTAAAATTATTACTAAGATAGCCTCGTATGAGCGTTGACCTAATTTGATCGGGTGTCACATTACATGTTTGTGAAACTATTTGTTTACATTTGTTTTCTTTCGAGCGTGTTTGCCCAAATTTTGTCCTGAGATATGGGACATGAAAATGTTTTAACTGTTGGCTATGTTTGTTTTGGAAATGACAAACCATCACACAAGTCTCCTTTTGTGTCGGTGACATCATGGCACATAGAATTCATATCATTTATTACATCCGTAGTGTCAATCATGGAATTACGACGATCTCATCCATTACATCCTCGTTATTTTTCTAAAACGAGGTTATGACAGATAGATATAAGACTCACTGGTTATAAAGAATTAGGTGGAATACTCAACCTAGACTATAACCTTAGAACCTACATGTAGAATGCATAGAAAGATAAGTTTGCATGGATTATATGTGTATGTTTTGCATGTTCGTATGTAATTGGTATGCTTGCTATTTGATTGTTATTTGCTGGAGAAACGTAATTATACTTTTTTCTTTTAGGTTATGTCTTTCAACATACTTCCAGTTCCTTCACATGCACGTGTCTCTTGGGTGATCATCAAGATCATACGACCCCATATAGTTTTAACCTAGTTTCTATCTTCTATATGAAGATATTATTCAAATCTAACAGCTAAGTCTCCTTGGCCTAGCTAGTTCGTTCCAACATTTCCTTCAAAACCAACATTACAAGCTAAAACGTGTCAACAAACACGTTGTTAATTAGTCATAACCATTGACTCTAATAAAGATGGCCAACATAACATAACGATATGGATAAGTAAATTTTTTAGCTAACAATATCTAACTAAGCACCAACACATCACTATATAGTGTTCACATAACATATATGTCACTCTGTGTTTCATAACAATCATTGTGAGTAGTTTAAAGGTATCCCGACTAACCGAAACCTAACACTTCGATAAACATATGGTCAGGTGCATCAACAATCCTTTTGGACTCATCGACTAATCTACTAGTCCCATAGGATCACAACGGTTGGCGTCACAACACAACCATAACCTATAAGTGAAGCCTTCCTACATATATCTAATCCGACTAAGCACACAAATGTCACGAGGTGATCAACAGTTCTAAGTGAACCTATCCACTCACCTTAATGATTTGCCTATGGGCATATGGCTAACAATGACCCACAAATTAACTTACAACAGTTCTAATAATTTGCTTATGGGCATATGCCTAACCTATGGAATGCTAACTCGTCATGGACAATTTAACTTACAACTAGGGGTGGTCACAAATTGGTAGAACCGACTTAATACCGATTCCCGAACCGATTATTAGTGTAGTCCTGAACTAATTAGAATTGTATGTACATGTATTCGGTAATGGATTTCTGTTGTAATCGGGATCGGGATCGGGAAAAATTATAAGGAACCCCACTTAAAAATACCGACCCGATTTAAAAATAAAAAACCTAAATAATGTCGGAAGAAATTATGGAAATTACATTTAAATATAGATGTTGCTTTTGACTTTAGACGGCATTTGAATTTGTGAAAGCAACTATGATTCACCATTCAATTTATAAATAATTTAGATCTCCTCAAACCTTCACAATTAAATTATTGTTGCTACTACTTTTCTTCACCTTCATCGTCAACTTATTTATCATATAACAATTCTCATAAGGTTAGTTTTTCAAACACTTTGCTTTAACTATTTTAATGGTTGCGTACTATCCTATTACGATTTAAATGTCACACCCCGATCGATGGCGGAATCATTGGGGCGGACGAATGGGAGATGATTGCTCATAGCACATGGAACTAATTAAGTTGAAATAATATTAAATGTCATTATTCATTAAACATTACAAGAAAAATAAAATAATAACATAACAATCAAGATACAACTAATACCATAAGTCTTTCAATTAGTCTAGGTCCAAGTCCTATATGAGCACAAGAAGATCTTCAAGCATCAAACCTAAAACATGTTAAAAAATAAAGAGTCAACTATAAATTTGGTGAGTTCCCATGTTTTAAACACACGCATATAGGTATATATATAAAAGGGTTACAAGTAGCAATTCATGTTCATGGTTACGAGTTAGCAAGCTTATAGAACACATACAGTTATAACCAAACCTCGACTTGATTACAAGTATATAAGATTGGCTAAGTGTACTTGGTTCCCATGATGAACAATCATATGTCATCA
>BJCM01088786.1:0-17534 GCA_018326385.1 Flaveria bidentis
TATGTATGTATATATATGTATGTATATATATGTATGTATATATATGTATGTATATATATATATATGTATCTATATATGTATGTATATATGTATATATATATATACATATATATGTATATATGTGTATATATATATATATAGATACCTTTATAGAGAGTAGTGATAAAATATCAATTAATTATATGATTGGTTTTATTAGTTTTCTTTTGTTTTAACAAAACCATATGGATTTCTTATGAACATTCACTGTATATTATAGAACTTTTCAAAACAAAAACTTATGAAACATAATTTTTTTAGACCAAGAACTTTTTTATATATTTTTTAAACACAAATGACTTTTTTAGCTTACCTTCTCTAACACGTAGATAGTGAACATTGTGATGTTACGCACTTAATCTTAGATGTAAAACATCTTAAAAGATGTTGATTGTTAGAGATTTAGTGTAAATATATTGACCTTTAACCAAACCAAAACATATTTTAAATCAAACAAGTTAAGAGATGCGTAATACACGTTTGTTTGAATTCATTATGATTTTCAATATTTAGAATTTTATTGTTTTTTAAGCGTGAAACTCCTAAGCAATGGAGACCCCAAAGGGGGCAATGCCCCCTTAGCGAGGGCTCGGGCCAACGTCCCCAAGAGTGAGGTCAAAAAAACAGAGCCCTTGCTTGGATCGAGTTGTGTTTGCACCCCTCCCTAAATTTTGAGTATACGTGATCTTCTATTTGATAATCCTCTGATTTACGAAATCATTACAAATTAAATTACTTCTTCTAGATCGATCCATACTGTTGATCAATTCATATAGAATCACATAATCATTTCGATCTTAAAATGTCTTCCACAAACTCATAGATTATCCAAATTATTAATTTAAAATCCACTAAATCGTTTTGGTTAATTAATTAAAATTTCATCATCTAGTTAAATACCGACGAATGATTTGATTTTTTCCTTTCTAATTCCCTTATCAAGTCTCCATAACATTTATGTTTTTAGTAGATTAGATACTCGTATGTTAAACGGGTTAATATATAAAAGATTATATAGTAGATTATATATATGTATAATCTTATATATCCTATAAATAATATATCAATAAAATCAATAAATATTATATATAACAAACATATGGTATAAACAATAATATAAAAAGAAAAAAATTTATTATTCATAAATATGAATAAGGCTTTTATAATTTTAAAAAATATTTTAATTTAAACAATGATTAACTACAAATTAAACTATATTTTAACAAAATTATGTATTATTAAAGTATTTTTAGTAAAATATTATTTATTTCTATAAAGAAATTATTTTGATTATTATATTACTAAACGAGAGTTATTAATGAAATTTTTTTGAAGTCAAAATTATTAGCAAAATTATAAATTTATTGTGACGGTTACTCATGTATAATACTAAATAAAACCTAAATGGAAATATCATAATTTGCTAAAAAGTTCACATTATGCTTAATAGTTATTTTACTTTATTATACTCATTCTTTTAATATATATTAATTGACTGCTATGATTAGTAGATAACACTATTTTCGCACAATCGCTTATCAAGAATCTAATCATTAACCTCCTTCATAATAAAACTACAATTTTCCCCAAAAGATTCACGTAGTGTTACACAGGCAGACAACTAGCCCCACCATTGTCTACCATTACCACCTAAACTTGATTCATCACCACAATAAACTAACAAAATACTTCACTAATCAGCCAAATTATCATGACTCTTGATTTCTTTTTCATGCAAATTCTTCTTTTCTGTTTCAAGCATCACTCCATGCAGCAAAAACAGGAAAATGCCCACAAGACACCCATGAACTAACAGTTTCAGTTGCAGCAGCACCCATGGTTGCTGATCTTACTCCATCTGGGCTCTCTTCTCTCGAGCAGCTCAAGTTAGATATCAATGAAGATTGGTTCGAATGCGGTCGGGCCATCTTATTGCCCGATAATTCATTGTTAATCAGCTGATGTTGACTGTTACAGTTGTGTAAGTTGTCATTAAGTGCTTCTAGAGGTGAAGCACAAGCACTTTGTTGATGATCAATGTTGGTTAGCTGAGCATGTTGGTGGTTCTGGATAAAACCACCCTCGGTCGTCGTGGTGGTTGTGGTGGTTTTGTTTCGCCTGGCTAGTTCTCCAGCTAGTAGAGTAGTGCTAGCAATGATTCTTTCAACATCATATCGAGAAACATCAAAGTTTGTGACAGCATTCACACCGCGGAATTTAATAGCTGCAACGTCATACGCCTCAGCCGCCTCCTCTTGAGTACCTAGAGTTGGAGCATCATTATGATTTTTAGCCTGTCAAATCTAAAATCTAAGGTCGTATGTTTCATACACCACCCTGGTTTAAAAGTGGTAAACTGCAGTTTACCTATAAAAGTGCAAACAAGTGTAAATTGCAGTGTAAGGTTTTGTCAGTGGCGTACATTGTGTATGAAACAAAACCACAAAATCTGAATATTATAGCAGGATATAGTTTGACGAACTTACTGAAGGTACCGAGGTAAAGATCCTTATTTCCGGATACGCGACCAATTCGAGCTTGCCATCTTCCATGCTGATGATGTCTGTTCATTTTTTGGATTTCGTTAAACATATAATTATAAGTTACAAGTAACAAGTTATAAAAGTTATAAGAACAACGAAACATAAAGATCTAAATCTACTTTGTCAAACCTTGTAACGCCTCGATAAATTGAAGCACCTCTAGAAAATCCACTGCTCTTCCTGGAAAATTATTACAAGAGTTATACAAAAAAGTTAAAAACCAAAGAGTATATAAAGATACAAATAAATACGTACCAAGATAATAAAAATGCAAACTTTTGTATTGTACCTTCGTAAATGGGCTACAAACTCTTGGCGACACATGGACTTCATCTCCTCGAGCTCCTGATGGTAGTCATCGAGCTACAAAAACAACAGTAACTCAGATCATGTTAAGGTTATAAGTTTGAGGGTCTAATAATTCATTTATTTATTACTTTGAATAAAAACTCTTACAGGAAAGTTGATATGTGTAGAGGTACCCCAATACTTGAGTGCAGCTAAGTCGTAAGCTCGAGCTGCTTTCTCTTCCTTATCATAACCCCCTGAGGTTAAATCATAAATTTATATATTAAAAATAAAAAATAAAAATAAAAACCCTAAGGTACTCTTAGAGTTCAATTATTTAAATCAAAGAACTTTTACTAGGAAACAAAAGCATATATATTTAAGATTTAAAATGCTTACCAAGATACACTGAGGAATGGAGCAAATATCAAACATGACAAAAAAAAAATATATTATTGTTAGTAACTAGTGGACAAAATAAAAATACCTAATATCTGAAATGGAAAACAATTTTAGATTTCAAGATAAACCTTGTCTTCCTTTTCTGGTTTGACCCTCTTTCTTGCAACTATTATCCCACAAATGTGCTTCATATCTTCCAGTCCACCTATGCCTATATGACACCAAAATCAACAAAAAAAAAAGAATATTAAAACCATATATACAATAAACTTTATTAACATTTAAACTTTAACTACTTCACATGTTATACTCTTTATCAGGTTTGAACTCTCCTATATTTTCACCTACTCAATAATTAACTTGCAGTGAAGTTATTATAACATGTAATGGATATTTAAGCTTGTAGTTTAAGTGTTTAACTATGAGATATAATGGAGCACTTTTTAAGTTTTTATCTCTATAAAAATAAAAAATATATAAGAAAAAAAGATGATAAATTTAATACCTGGTGACACCCCTGTATTGAGAGGTTCTTTGACCAAAAGTATCAAGTGATTTCCTATGAAGAGGTTGCTTTTGGGCAACTTTACTAGAGTCTCTCTTCTTTGTATCTGCAATCAAACACTGATCTGCACTTCTTCCAGTCACACAGCTTGACTGAGACCCAGGGCTCATAGACAAACTCAGTGACTGCACACCACCACCACCATCTACACTGGTGGTGCTGATATGGTGGTGGTTGTTGTCAAGTGAAGTGTAGAGTGGTGGTGAAGAGACAACCCAGTGGTGTTTATCAACAGTACTTTCAGTTGTTTCTTCTCCATGACATTGATACATGCTAATATTGTTAGGTTGACATGAAATCCCTTGAGGGTACAACCATTTGCATTCAGGATACAAGCTTTCTAAGCTGAAAGCCATTGTTTCTCTCTCATGGCTACCATAGTCATGGGCAACACCTAAAAAGTCTTCCAGCTTAGGTGAAGAAGAATTTGTCACCATCCCTTCACATTACAACCAAAACAAAAAAAAATATGTCAAACATATTCAAACTCCCTTATCTTTCTTGTCAAAGAACCAAACTTTTTGCTATGTGAATATGTTATAATTACTTCACTAACCTTGTGTATGTGAAGAAGAAAGAGCTTCAAAGATGCAAAGAGAGCCATCAGATTTGAGGGGCATAACAGTCAAAGGAGAGATAAAAGCTGCACTTCTATTTTCATTTTCACCATAACAAGAGTAAGGAGAAAGATAAAAGGTATTGCTACTGTTTGGTGCCATTGTTGTTGAAGAAGAAACCTCCATTTTCAATGGAGCTGAAAGAGAGACACCCAACCAGTTGGTTATACCTGCAGCATTATTACCACTAAAACCATCACTCAGTGACTTCATCTTTTCACACTTGAGTTTTTATATATGTTTGTGTGAATGTAAGGGGGATGAAAGAAGTGGTCTCTTAGAAATAAACAAAGAGAATGATAGGCAGAAGGAGAACAAGATATGTTGGGTGGCACCCCTGCAATATCCCATGGGGATCTGTGAGCATAAATAAGAAAGACAACAAGCCTTTGCTAAAAATACACACAGAATTATTTTCTAACTTGAGGGGGTGTTTGGTAGGATTACTTTACAATAAGCCTTCAAATTAAGATGTGAAGGGTACAGGACATACTTAAATTGAAAAAATCTTTCTTTCTTAGATATTTTTACAGCATTTTCAATTATTTTTATTTTACTAGACTTTAGTAGTATTCTTTTCTTTAAGGTAAATAATATTAAAAGTTATATAAATTCTATAAACACGCATCAATACTAATCAATTCATAGAATTTCTATCATTTACGCGCTCCACATTGGGTTAAAAACTTAAATAAACTTAAGGAAGTCGTAAGAGTTAGAAAATTATTACAGTGTAAGTTGATTAAAGAAAACGACTTAACAAAAGTTCTAGAAACATATGATAAGTTCTTTAAACGTTAGATCCAGGTGTAAAACTAAATTAATTGTGTGTAACTGTTATTTGCGCTCTATGATGAATTGAAAACATAGATAAAAATAAGCAAACACAACAAATGGTTAAAATGAAATAAAACATATAAATAAAATTTTATTAAATAATTTTAATAGTCAAAAGCATATGGTTGGTTTAAAACAATAATTTATTAAAGTTTAGGCCTTAGCATGGTAACTTTTGTAAGGTTCAGAGATAGCAAAATAAATTAACAAAAATAACATGTAGAGGGTAAACGTAAAATTTAATTAATAGTACAGAGGTTTATGAGATAAACTTTTGTGCCTAGATTGTAATATAAAAAAGTTGGGTGGTTCAATTAAAAAGATTCATAAAAAAGTAACTTTATTAAAATTCAATGGCTTTGATAACTTTAGTTTTAGTTTTAGGATAAAAAATTAAATTACTTAAAAATAACTTATGTAAAATATAAGGAATAAGCGTAAAAGTTCAAAGTATAGGTTCCAAAAGTTTCTTTAGCAAATGTCAACAATTAATCTCGTTATGGTAACACTATTCCTTTCATATTAGAACAGTACATAATTCGTTTACAAAACAATGAACGGAGTTTTGAATATTCTAACATTGAGATTCAATAATAAAGTATGGAAATATAACAAATTTCCTTCAATGCTTCATGTATGTACATTTCCAATCCATGAGGGTTAATTTTAGTCCTTACAACATTAAGAGTTAACCTGAAGTCAAAATCCACATACAACAATTAGTTTTGTAGAATACATAAAATCAAACTTTGATAATCTAAGTCGTAAAAATCATTTTCAGATCTAAATTATTCGGTGGTTCACCAAAATAAATCGGATATAATCAGACGACATCAAGAATTAGTATGTTTTGTTGAGTGATTTTTGTGAATCAAAAGAAGAAGAATTCGAGAGAAATTAAAGTGGCTGAAAAATGATGATCCAATTTGATTCTAGGGAAAGACAAAAAAAATTTGTTTGCCTATATTATTTTAATTTAAATAACTAGTAAAAATACTTATTTCTTCACTAGAATTTCACATGTGAGATTCTAGAAAATCATTTCGAAATACATATTTTATAAACCCATTTTTACCAAAATACATTTTTTCAAGTTGATCTCAGTCGGGAGCTCTGCTCCTTGGACCCTGTTATTAGGGGCGCTAGTCTTGGACCCTCACCAAGGGAATATTGCCTCCTTTGAACTCTCATTTTGTTTTAAGTAGGTTTTCAATATCAAAGATCATAATAAACTTAAATAAACTTGCATTATGCATCTCTTAAATTTGTTTGATAGATATTATAATTACATTTGTTATTAGTCAACACGATTACATTAAAATATCTAATATTCCTCCCCGTATAAACATTTAATGTGAATTTTTTGATATAATAGCCAAATCAAAGAGACTTGCTTGGAAGTATGGTTCATCGTTTACAAAGATCACTACCTCATTTCTTTACTAAGTATTATGTATTCAAACCGAACAAAATCTTCACGAGTTAAATAACAATACATCTAGCTATATTGTACTTTCAAAGTTTGGTCCCAGATCTGCAATATAACATATAAGGACCATCCTTGTAATTTACATTATAAAGAACAATCAATATTATTATTAGCAAACTTGTAACTTTTTTCTGTCTTTTACTACGTACTGTGTGATATTAATGTATATACTTTTTTAATAATTATTTTCAAACATATGCGAGTATTAAAGAAAAAGACTGTGACATGTCACAATCACACCTTCACAGGTGTGGTCATACTCGCCTACAAAACTACACATGACTTTATCACTTGTACCTTTGTTAAAATATAAAATTATAAAATGCTGGTTGTAGTCATTTTTAGGTCTTAACAAAAGAGGAAGAAGAATCTAAAAGGGGCCTCTCACCGTATCTGAGAGACTGAAACCTTTCACACATAGAGTAAAAACTAAGAAGAATTCAAGAAACATCACACAGACTGTTATAAAATGCCACAAAAATTAATAAATTAAATAAAAAGAGAATATAATATTTATGTCAGAAGAGTAAATCTATGGTAACGTCTATTTTTCCTTTGTATTTACTTGCACTTGTTTAAAATTTAAGTACTTTTATTTTATACATGAATAATTTACACTATGTTACACTATGGAAATAGAATTACGTGCTCATATCTAAACATGATATATTATTATAGTATTATGTATCATATTTGTTAAGTCATTGATGGAAGAAGTTGTTAAGTCATTGATGGAAAAAGTTTGATACGCAAATAAAAGTGTATACATGACTCTTTTTGTTTGTGTAATTACTTATGAATTTTCTATTTCTAACGTTGACTACATATGAAAAAAAAAGTGAATTATATATTAAATACCCAATAAAAATAAATTTCTAAATTAAAATAATTATTATAGTAGTTTATAAAGTTTAGTTAATCTTCATTTCCTTGAAAGTTAGTCATAGTTTTTTCATATTAAATACCTTAATTCATCATGAACAACATTTGTAAATTTAACATAACTAGCTTTTATTTTTCAACGTGTGTTGCATGTCTTGAAAACGAAGCTCAAACATGGTTGGTTGCAGTTGCACGCAGAAACAACTGCCAACCTAAGGCAATCGACATTAGTTTTAGTGTGTCTTCACAGCCATAAGACACTTAGAAGAAAGGGTCTCAGAAAGTATCACCCAACAACATTAGATGACCGACCAGAACATCATCAACTTTACCAACCAACAACAATGAGAAACCATATCTAACAAAGTGTCAGCAAAGGCCGCAGCAGCGCCATTGTCATCATAGCTAATGTTCATATTCAATAAGAAAATCAATTCAAATGCACCTAACCTCAATCTCCAATCAGCAAAGGCAATTCGACATCGACACAACGATGTTTCCTACATCACCATCATTTAAACATGGTTGAAACAAACATCATCGAAACAAATCAAGCATCATCCACATAACGGCACGACACGACAACAACACGAACAAACTAAACATCATCCACATAACGTCATACTATACAGAGGCATTTAGTCAAATGGAGACAGCCTCAGTCTCAGATGGGGTATTGCTCTTTATCATTGACACAATAACATATCGAACAGCAACATCAAACTAACAACATGGTCAAAACAAACACCACCAACACCTGCTTCACGATGGGATTCTAACATGATGTAGATTAAGTAATCAAGGCCCCATATCATCATAGTCACATACATGTTAACTCGAACCATAAAATGTCACATATAAATTTAACATCATCATCATTGACCCATCAATCTCAGCAAGATGATAAAAGCAACAAAGGCAGAATACATCCCTGGTCAACAACATAACACCAACAAAATCAATATTTCATAACAAAACCAGTTGCACAAATCTCAAAAACATAAAATAATCATGAACTCAATGGTGCATTATTATTTCAGTTTGGTTTTTAACAGAATGCAATTTATAATATAGTAATACCTATCCAAAGGCTCAGAAGTGATGTTAGTTGCAGCTGCATACCGTAAACAATTGCCAAGCCCTGGCAACTAATGCTATTCTTGGTAAAAAAATCATAACCTTTAAGGTACCAAAGCAATCGAAGGTCTCAAATGAACAGTGGTTCATGATCATCGATACAGAGAAACAGCAAGACACAACATGTGAAACCGACTAATAACAAAGCTTCAAATGAGCTATTGCTCATCATCATTGACCCAACAATCAATTAATATATCTGAAAACCCTAAAGGGTACCACCATGCTAGGGAGAAATAATGGTCACCAGGTCCACCTTAGCCATGAATGGGAGGCAAAACGGCAATCAGAGCAAAATCCACTACCATAGCCGTACAACAATGGCAGATATGAGAACCCAAAAGGTACCAGACACAAATAGTGGTCGTAACATGAACTAAATCGACCGCCACAGCCTGAAAAACCCAAATGATACTAGAGAGAAATCCCCGAAAACAATATATAGATCGAACATCAACTACCACAAGGCTTGAAACCCTAAAGGGTTCAAATGACCAAGATAACTTGCTCAACACCACATTAAAAAACCTAACAAAGACATACATCAAGCCAAAGGTTGTGGGAGGTAAGAACTGTCGATACTAAATCAAACACTGTCAGCAGAGAGACCACACCATGGATAAAGACCATCGACTGCCGAACCACATTATACTAAACATGTGATGAAGCCGAAGCATCACCATGGGAGTTGTTGGCCGACGGCCGCTCCCTGCAACACTTGAAGCAGCAACACCAGCGATCATGCCACCATTCAGCATCGACAACTCCCCACACTCTCTCTCTCTAACTTTCTCTCAAATGAAGATCCAGAACCAAATCTCGATATATGTAAAAAGGACGGTGCTAAAGGGTTGAAATGGAAAGCCTCAATACTTGTGTGCGACATAATCACCAAAAACACAAAAGCAACGGAGTTGCTTTATTAATATATAGGATAATTGAATGGATCCAACCAATAAGAAGAGGACATGCATAAAACTCAAATACTCAAATAGATCAATCAATATTATTTTTGTATCTTTTATAGATATTTTTGGAAGCGACTTTCTTCTGATTCCTTGATGAAACTGAAGTATAATAATTTAAACTTAATTTTTCTTTGAAAAACTATCATAACCTTATAATTAATTATAACTAGTTATATTCCACCCACCGCTTCGTGGTAGGATTATATCTGTTTTAACGTTTTTGAAGGCTCAGAAATGACGGTGGTTCATTGTGGCTGCAAACAATCGGTTGCAACCCCAAAACACTAAACATAACAACCTTTTGTTTTTCTTCAATCACTTATCAATCGTCAATAAAATCAGTCTCATACGTATCATGTTAAACTACTACTTAGATCAAATAATAACATGTGGTAGTATTATATCCTTGAATACCAAAATTAGGCTACTACCTAGTTTTTTAGGCTCAAGCACGATAACAATCACCATCATAACCCTCAAACACGATCACCATAAAGAAAGTAATTGACAATAAAAGTCTCGAATGAGCTTGCACTCGTCGTCATTGACTCGAAAATAAAAACAACACATGCATTAACTAGTTGTACCAAATGCAAAATGGGTTGTAAACTACATTTCATGACATTACAAAATTAACATATAGGATTATAATGACACTCATCAGTTAAACAGGGCAAAATCCCCTGAAAATACAAATGAAATTGAACAAGTAGAGGACATAGTCTCCAGATGTGGTGGTTCAACAACAACCACAACCAAAGCCGTATCGTTAAAGGGAACATCCGCCTGCATTTTGCCTCATCAACACCTAGAGGCCACTACCATCTAGAGACCCTAAAGGCTTCAAACAAGAAAACCAAGACAACAGACACCCAAACCCTAAAAGGTTATGATGATATAATCAAAGGGAAAGGGATGAAATTGATGAAATATGATTCAATGGTTGTCTATATGGATTCTCAAGTGTTGTATGTGCATGCCATGTGCATAGTTAAAGCCGCAGTTGAATAAACAAGAACGTGTTGCTTATGTCCTTTGTTTATGCTTAAGTTGTTGAATAAGAATAGGACCAGCAGTTGCATCTATTATCCGTTAGTTTGTTGAGATTTTTGTGTTTTGTTTTTCCTATTTAAAGTGCACTGCACTGCAGCTTTATGTATCTCTCTTTTCATATTAATCAAAACACTTGAGCTTGTTATTTCTTTCATCGAATACATCCAAAACTCCAACAGTTTTGGTATCAGAGCAAGGTTGCTCTATTCTTCCTGCTACCCACCTTGAACCCTGCATCTATGGCTGAAAGTTATACAATTCAAAACCCCACGTCCACAGTCCCAATGCCAGTGTTTAAGGGAGAAGGCTATGAACACTGGAGCATTAGAATGAAAACCATCCTCAAGTCTCGCGACTTGTGGGATATAGTTTACCTGGGTGTTACTGCTAGAAATGATGGTACTCGTGAAGCCAAACGAAAGGATGCTCTTGCTATGTCTATTATTCAACAAGGGGTCCATGACCAACTTTTTTCATGCATAGCTGCTGCATCCTCTGCGAAAGAGACTTGGGACACGTTGCAGGTCGAATTTCAAGGTGGCTCACAGGTTCAGTCGGTGAAGCTCCAAGGGCTCCGACGAGATTTTGAGAATCTCGCGATGAAAGAAGATGAAGCCATAGGGAATTACTTCTCTAGGGTGATGGATAACGTGGGGAGACAACGTTCCTACGGAGAAGAATTAACCGACCAAAAGGTTGTGGAGAAAATATTGAGAAGCTTATCATCTATAGATTAATCGCAGAGACAATGGAATTTCCATAATGGTTGAAGAAACCTCTGACATTACTTGCGAATAAAAATTCTTGTTATACGATTATGTCATACCATCCATTAAAGTCATTTTCAACTTAGCCGATGTTACACCAGTGAAGCTGATGGGATTGTTGCAATCCCAAGAAGAGCATATTAACAGCAGAAGCTCCTCTTAAAGCCTAGTAAAGAAAACTAAATCCCAAGATGAGCAAGCCCTCCAAGTGTTCCAAGATCCTAATCTTAACAAAGTCATTCATGGACGTGGAAGAGGGCGAGGAACTCCTCGAGGGCGCGGTGCAGGCCGGGCCGTGGCTTCTTTGATCATAGTAAAGTACCACAATGTCACGTATACAAGAAGTATGGGCACGTAAAGAAGGGTTGTTGGTATAATGATGAACCCAAGCCAACATGACTGAGAACGAAGAAGCACATGAAGAAGGTGAAGAAGGTGTTCAACACTTACTCCTAGCATTCCATGATGAAGCTGCAACAGAACAACATGCACTTGTGATCAGAGATCATGCGAAGCAAGACAACGTGCATAAGTGGTTTGTGGATTCCGGATGCTCAAATCACATGACCGGGTTGAAAACTAGCTTCACTAATCTTGATGAGTCCTTCAAGATGGGAGTAAAGCTCGGTGACAAGAAACGGATTGCTATCGAAGGAAAAGGAACCGTGCGCATCTGGACTAGTGGGAACAACTACAAACTACTAGACGATGTATACTATGCACCTCGATTAGAGTACAATCTGTTGAGTGTCGGCAAACTAATGAAGAAAGGGTACTCAATACTGTTTGATGAAGATACGTGCATTGTACGAATCAAAACTTCTAAGCAAGTGATCATGAAAATACCTGTTGTTGTTAACAACATGTTCGTAGTAGATACAACTAGCCTGATGGCCAATATTACTACCAAACCCACCAAACAAGAGGCAGAAGCAATTCGATGGCACCAAAGGTATGGACACCTCAACCTTGATAGGCTTAAACTTCTTCATGATAATTTTATGGTTAATGGATTACCAAAACTCAGATCCACTATACGTTATGAGGCTTGTATTGTTGGCAAGCAGGCTAGAAAACCATTTACTTCTACTTCTTGGCGTGCCAAGTCCAAACTTGGACTGGTTCACACTGACTTATGTGGTCCCATGCAGACTCCTAGCTTTGGTAACAGCAGGTACTACTTGTTCATTGTTGATGACTACACTCGAATGTGCTGGATATACTTCCTCACACATAAGAGTGAGGCATTTGACTTAAAAGTTTCAAATTACTGATTGAAAATGAATGTGGATCCACCATCAAAGCCCTTCGCTCCGACCGGGGAGGTGAATTTTTCTCTCTTGAATTTAACAAATTATGTGAGCAAGTTGGCATCAAACAAGAAGTAACGGTTCCTTTCACCCCGCAACACAATGGAGTCGTTGAACGCAAAAACTGCACCATCATGAATCTGGCTCGAAGTATGCTATGAGGCAAGGAGCTACCCAATTATCTTTGGGCTGAAGTCGTGGCCACTGCTGTATACATCATCAACAGGTCACCCACTAAAGCTCTTGTAGATCAAACACCTATTCAAGCATGGTCTGGGTCAAAACCGTCTATCAAACACATGAGGACGTTTGGGTGCATCGTTCACGGGGCAGTTCCCTCGCAACAAAGACGAAAGCTTGACAACAGGTCTGAAAAAGCCATTTTTATTGGTTATTATAATAGTACTAATGGTGTATACAGGTTATACAATCCGAATAATAAGAAGTTCTATCTCAAACATGATGTGGAGTTTTGTGAAAATGAAAGATGGACATGGAAAAATCATGTGGGTGATGAAGGGAGCAGTATAAACTCTGCACAATCTTATCTATTTCAAGACCCATTCCCTTTAGAAGTTAGTGAAAGCACTTCTGGTGAAAGTACTTCAAGTAATAGGGACAACTCACCTACTAATGCTCCTAATACCCATACAAATAGTACACCCATCACCTTTCGTGAACCCCACATGCGACCAACCCATACACACAATGACTCTACCTCCTCACATCCACATATATTCCATAATAATGAAACCACTTCTCCCAAACCAAACCCACTTCCATCTAAACGACACACCAAACCTCCCTCATGGTTACGAGATTATCACACCGGTTAGGAACTATCCAATAGTGATAATGAACTTCTCATATGCCACTTTGCATTAAGTGTGACTGAACCAGTAACCTACCACCAAGCTATGGATTCTCACAAATGGCAGGAGGCGATGAAAGTAGAGTTAGATGCCATTACCCGAAACAACACCTGGGAGCTTGTGACACTTCCTGCTAATCGAACCGCAGTAGGTGTTAAATGGTTATTTAAAACTAAAATGGGTCCTGACGGGAAGGTGCTAAAACACAAAGCAAGACTGGTGGCCAAAGGTTACTCACAACAACCAGGGGTAAATTTTCAAGAAACATTTTCTCCCGTTGCTCGGTTTGAAACAATTCGGGTATTATTAGTTGTGGCTACTCAAAAAGGGTGGAAGATACATCAACTGGATGTCAAGTCAACGTTCTTAAATGGTGAACTCGCTGAGGAGATATTTGTTGAACAACCTGAAGGTTTTGTCTCTAACTCTCATCCGGATAAAGTTTATCGGTTGAAAAAGGTGTTGTACGGGTTGAAGCAGTCCCCAAGAGCGTGGTATTCGAAAATTGACAACTACTTCCGTGAGCATGGATACAAAAGAAGTTCTAGTGAACCTACATTATACATCAAACAAACTGGTCCGGTAATATTATATATGTTTGTTTATATGTTGATGGCATAATTTGCACTTCTTCTTGTGATGATCTTGTGAAAGGTTTCAAGGATGGCATGAAGAATACATTCGAGATGACAGATCTTGGCTTACTTTGAGTTTTCTTGGGGCTTGAAGTTGTTCAATATGATACGGGAATCTTCCTACATCAACAAAGTTATGCTCATGCGTTACTCAAACGCTTTGTATGTCATACTAACAAGTATGAGGACACGCCTATGAATGTCAATGAGAAACTTTCTATTCAAGATGGAGCTGATAAGACTGATGGTGAGGCTTAGAGAAGCATGGTTGGAGGACTTATCTATCCCACCCACTCACGACCTGATCTAGCTTATGTAGTCAGCATGGTGTCCCGCTTTATGACCAATCCATCAAAATTTCATTTGGGAGCTGTTCGCAGGATATTAAAGTATGTGGCTGGTACTACCAATTTTGGCCTATGGTATGAAAAGGGAGGAGACATCTCTCTCTCGGGTTATAGTGACAGCGACTAGGCCAGTTGTGTGGATGATAGGAAGAATGTTTCTGCGTATATGTTCTCCTTGGAAGTGGTGCAATAGCCTGGAGTTCTAAGAAGCAACTCATGGTGGCCTTATCGAGTACCAAAGTAGAATATATAGCTGCCACTAGTGCAGCTTGTCAAGTAATTTGGCTCCGAAGAGTACTTGAAGATATGGGACTAAAAGCAGATGCTCCGACCATTATCTACTGTGATAGCAAGTCAGCTATCAGTTTGTCAAAGAATCCAACTCATCACAACATATCTAAACATATAGAATTAAGGTATCATTTCATTCGAGAAATGGTAGATCGTAAGTTGATTACATTGGATTTTTGTTACACTTATGACCAAGTTGTTGATGCTCTCACCAAGTCTTTGTCCAAGGAAAAGTTTGTGCATTTCAGATGGTTAATGGGAATACGACAGCTTGAATCATAGGAGGGTGATGAAATATGATTCAATGGTTGTCTATGTGGATGCTCAAGTGTTGCATGTGCATGTCATGTGCATAGTTAAAGCCGCAGTTGAATAAACAAGCATGTGTTGCTTATGTCCTTTGTTTATGCTTAAGTTGTTGAATAAGAATAGGTCCATCAGTTGTATCTATTATCCGTTAGTTTGTTGAGATTTTTGTGTTTTGTTTTTCTTATTTAAAGTGCACTGCACTACAGCTTTATGTATCTCTCTTTTCATATTAATCAAAACACTTGAGCTTGTTATTTTTTTCATCTAATACTTCCAAAACTCCAACAGAAATTCATGGAAGAGAGGGGCACTCCACCCCCGTAGCAAGAAGCGATAGAGATAAAAGGGGCCACTCATCACCCAACTTAACACTATAGGGTGCTGATAACAAAAGCAAGACAAAAGAGATAGAAAACAGGGAAGGTAATAACTTTTTTATTAGTATTAATAGATTAATAGATTATTTTAATAAAATTGTACAATCAAATCAATAACTTTTTTATCTTTAAATTGAGTATAATATATAATTTTTTAAAAAAAAACAAAACAAGTTGCATTTATTCTATACTATATATATATATGTAGTATCATCTTACTATAATACTATATGTAATAAATAATATTCAATATTGCTTATGATCATAAATCAATTTAAAATTACAAAAATCAATCCACTGAAGTATCCATTCATCATCCTTTGAATTCATCAAAGAGATTTGACGGTATGCTTTTCTCCCAAACAACTCAAAATCTTTCACAACTCGTGTGTCTAGTAGTACAAAACTTATATTTTTGAGGCAGTGATTTTAGTTTTTTGGGGCAGTGATTTTAGTTTTGTAAATTGGTTTTGGACTGCTCTAAAAAATAACACTTCAAAAAACCAATATCTTTTTTAGGGTGGTTTGAAGGCATCGCGCTTAAAAAGTAAAAACAACACTAAAGGATATAAAATAATATTCTTTACATATGATGATACTTTATTTCGTTAACAAAAACATTATATGTAGCACTAATTTCATTTCTACTTCTTTGTATAAAACATGCATGCAACATGTTTGATAAAATATTTTTGTGAGGTTCAAACATAAAATTGATTTCATAGTTGATGTATATACTATTGTGAGTATTTGAAGGTGCTTTTTTATGTTGCAATATAACATAATTTACTTATTTCTGGCGTTGTAGTGAAGAACAGAAAGAACAAATTAATTAGTTTTATAATTTATAAAAGTCAAGTTTTTTATTCTAACTAGATGTGGTTTTACAAGGATTCCACCTAGATCAGAAAATTTTAACCTTTATCGCATTATTAGCATAGCCTTATATATGTATACTCGTTCATCATGAATGGCTTACGGTTTTGTGTTCCAATGTATATTGCCAATCGTGCACTAGAGTATCTTTCCAAAATATCTTAACATTGTAGAAAATGTATTTCTTACATTGATGTAACACCTTCTTACATTGATTTAAGAAATTCTTATGTCGATGTAATAGCCCCTTGTAACACCTCTTACACCGATTTAAGAAATTCTTATGTCGATGTAATAGCCCCTTGTAACACCTTTCTTACAACTATGTAACGCCTTCTTATATACTATTCATTTATTATTAGTCATGTCCAATCACAATATCACGAATTAAATTCCTACATCTTCAATAAGATCCTTATGTGATTTCCAATTTTAAGAGTTAATTGCACAAATGATCTTTGTTATATGATTAAAGTAACATGTTGGGTAGTAAGTTAAAAATATGAGAGGTTAGACTTTTGTGATTTCAATTTAAAAAGAGTTTAGCTTTGACATGAACTTCTATTAAGTTTTGTGTAATTTTTATCCCTTTAACATTTGCATACTAATTATATAACTTAGTAAGATGATTAAGTGAGGGATTATCTGTGTAATTTGTTTATAATAATATATTTATAAAAATCATTTATTTTCATGTTTATATATTTGTAATTTAATATATATATATATATATATATATATATATATATATATGTATATATATGTATATATATATGCATATATATGTATATATATATATATATGTATACATATATATATACATACATATATATATATACATATATATATATATATACATATATACATACATATATACATATATATACATATATATATATACATATATATATATACATATATATACATATA
>BJCM01088791.1:0-12280 GCA_018326385.1 Flaveria bidentis
TATATATATATATATATATATATATATTACATACATCACACCAAGCCGCTCTTCATCATTCATATCATCTTCCTTTCATGTCCTTTCTTTTCAATATCTTCACTGACTTGTATTTTGATTCTTCGGGCTTCGACGTGCCTTTCAAGTTCCTTCAACAACCCTGTCAAAACTAGGGTTTTGTTGTTGTTGTTGTTGTTGTTTAGTTTTTGGATTCTTTTGGTGTTTGTATAAGTGTATTGTGTTTCGTGATCGGAGGATTGAGATGGAACCTCGTGCAAGTAATTTGTCTTCAGTTGGCAGTAGGATAGGCTTAAGGTTTAGATTACGTGAGATCATTAGAGCTCCACTGGTGGCCTTTGTGGAGCAGATTGGTGCTTTTCATATGCGATCAGAGCTAGTTTCGATGCCTGATCACGAGCGTGATGGTGCGGTTGCTGATGAAGTTGCTATTAGGATTATGGGTGGCGCGGAGGAGGAGTTGCTGCCTAATGGGGCGGCGAATGGTGGTGAGGTGATGGGTGATGGTCTTGATGCAGTTGTCGAACAGACACCTTCGCCTCCTTCTTCCATAAACAATCGATATGATTTTCAGAATGTGGCTCAATGGATTGAACAGATTCTTCCCTTCTCTTTGCTTCTGTTGGTTGTTTTAATACGCCAACATTTACAAGGTCTATGTTTTACTTGATTTTGTTGTATGTATTGAACACATTCTTTTAGGTTTTGTCTTGAAATGAAAGTGTGATCATTTGCAGGTTTTTTCGGGACGATTTGGATTTCTGCAGTCCTGTTCAAATCAAATGACATTCTGCAGAAACAAACTGCTTTGAAGGTATGATCGAAGTTTATTAAGTCTGTCTTCTTCTCAATGAAACGTTGTTCTTGAATCCTGTTAGTAAGCATTTTAAATGTCATTTTGGCAGGGAGAGAGGAAGTTTTTGGTTCTTATCAGCATCACAGTGATCTTTATGCTTCATCTAGTTTTTGTTTACTGGTGGTATCAAAATGATGATCTTATGTATCCATTGGTTTTGCTTCCTCCAAAGTCAGTCCCACCGTTCTCGCATGCTTTATTCATCATCTTGGTTAATGGTAAGTTCTCCTGTGGGTCCCATTTACGTTTATCTCGACATTAATGGGGCCCACAAAACGGAAGTTACCAATATCCAAGATGAATATCGTCTAATAAGTTTGTTCACCTCAGATTCAATGGCACGGCAGGGGGCAATGGTGTTCAAGTGTCTACTTTTAATGTACTACAAGAACATCGGAGGTCATAATTATCGGAAGCAGGTGATTCAAAAACATTTGTTTGTGAACTTGTATAGTTCGATGTTTTCTGAATCCTTTCTTACAGAAGATTATGTTTTTCAGGGTCAAATGTTGACTCTAGTTGAGTACATGCTACTTCTGTATCGCACATTGTTGCCTACCCCTGTTTGGTATCAGTTCTTTCTAAACAAAGATTATGGAAGTATCTTTTCGTCGGTTACAACAGGCTTATACTTAACTTTCAAGCTTACATCTGTCATACAAAAGGTATATGTATATAACACGGTTTATGCATTTTTTTTTTGTCAATAACAGATTTTTGTTTGTTGTTCAAGTGGGTGGTTGTTTTGTGTAGTTTCGGTTATTGTTTGCTGCATTAAGGGCGCTATCTCGTAAAGAGCTGCATTATGGCTCCTCCGCATCTACCGAGCAGGTTAGCAACAATTTATATGTTTTTTGAATTTGCAATCTTGGGTGGCAATTTCTAACACAACCCACTCTAATCCATTTAATTAACAAATCATGTTTAGATTGACTTGTTTAAACCATTCAATTTTATAGGTATACCCATCAACCCATGTAGGGCCCAAAATAAAAACTCATTTAACACGTTTACAACTCGGTCACAACCCTCAAACCCATTTACAACCAATTCAACTCCTTTAGACAAATGAGTTAAAATTTTTCACTATTTTTAAGTGTATCCATATTAGATTGATGCCTTAAGAACGGATATACGAAATGTAACAATCCACAACCTATCAAGATTGCCCTAAGAAATTTCATGGCACTCGGTCAATTCATAACCTGAACATAACTAATCACTTATGTTCAGGTAAATGCCGCTGGAGATCTTTGCGCAATCTGTCAAGAAAAATTTCATGCACCAATCGTTCTACGGTGTAAACACATATTTTGTGAAGAGTGTGTATCAGAATGGTCAGTTTTCTTCTCTTTTAACTCTTACAATCTTACAATACAACTTTCCCATTAATTGTTATAATGTCTGTCAGCATATTTAACAAATTAGTTATTCGGACAGGTTTGATCGGGAGAGGACATGCCCGTTATGTAGAGCACTTGTAAAGCCAGCAGATATCAAATCATATAGTGATGGATCAACAAGTCTTTTCTTCCAGTTCTTTTGACACCAAGTTTAAGAGTCTCACCAAAACTTGAGTGTCATTTATCAAATGGTTCGCATCCTTGTGACCATTGTATGCTAACCGTTGAGGATGGGGCTTGCTCTGACAAAGCTGCATTTGACAGGCCATCAACCGGTCACATGTTAGATGTATTGACCACCGTTCGGTCACATATTAAATGCATTGACCAGTTCGGTTAATCAAGCAATCAATGTGTATTCATAGTATAGTGCACGGTTCATGTTGATGTTGAAAATGTAACAATGTTCATATGAGACTAGACTGTATTTATATGTTTATATGCCTTGCACATATTTCTAACATAATGTATGATATCCTAAAATACACATATATAAACACAAGTACCTTAAAGGTATACATGATTTAAACAATTACATTCACCACAAATAAATCATGTCCACATGTGAAACGAAAAAATTTAACAAAAGAAAACTCACATCTTATGTTGATCGTCTGCATTTACAGCAAAGGGGCTCATGGGTGTAACAGGTGGGGATGAGATATCTCCAGTTATGTGTGGGTTGGTGTTGCGAGGAATCTGTGGTGCCAAATTGTTGTTACTGGTTGTGAGAAGGTTGTTGATGGGGTATACTTCTGAGACTTCTTCTCTATTCTCATCTATGTAAACAACGTCCTGCATCGTTAGTTGGTGATATTCCACAATTTCCCTGAGAAACCGATTCTCCCTTGCATAAACCGAGTTCTCCTGTGCCAACCGTGCCTTTTCTGCTAAAAGTGACTCCAGTTGTAGTCGAATCTGCCATATAAAAAAAACAAACATTCATCAACCCCGACTCAACCAGCTAACCTGACACGATTGTTATTCTGTAAAACATGCATATTAAGCAGACACGAGACATCAGAACAGCAGGATGCTAAGAATACCAAATCATCATCTTCTGGACGATCACTTCCTCCACCCGTCTCCCTAAGAATTTTATTTTCCTCTTCTAACTGAGCACAACGCTCCTTTGCAAATGCAAGATCAGCCTTCACAGTTTTTAGCTCCCGCAGTAGAACCTTTGCTTTTGCTGCCATTGCCATTGACACCTGTCATGCAACCCCATACCCATATCATACATCTCATTTGTTCCAGCCAAAAGCTACATTTGGTGTTTTCACAATACATTAGAATTTTATGATATCTTTAACTAAATCTGACACAATACTTGTTAAAAAAAATTTGGACAAAAAGTTTTCAGGTCAACCCAACCTGACCAATACCCAAAAACTGCCTGTCCATTTGGTCATCACGAACAGTAAAATATAAAACTCCATACCAAAAATAACCTATATATGCAAAATAGATTTATTACAACTTATGAACCAGTGACACACATATGCCACCTTACGTCGCGAGAGGCCTTCAGTTGAATTTCTGTATCTGTCTTCATCTGTGGTAATTGCCTAACATTTGGAGCTGGATTATCATCAGTTTTTTTCTTAATATTCAGTCTGCGTGTTTCCTGAATGATTTCTGCAGTTCGATTTTCCACAACAGTCATGCCCTCCTGTGAGAGAAACAATAGAAAAATCTCAAATACATGCCACAGGTGTTGAACATTAAATAACTTCTTGAAAGTCTAGCTTCTGCAATTAACTGTTTATTTAAATAATGGACTGATTTAGCTAAAAAACTAGTAGATCAGATCATAAGAAGCTTACCTCAAGGGCATTACCAATGTAATTAATTGATGATGTAATTGCATTTAACCCCTTCTGCAATGCAGGATTATCTGCCTTTCGACGATTCTCTGGCAACTATGAATAGTTTGCATAGGATCATTGTATCAACATGAGTAAATTCAAACCAGAAATAAATATTTATCTATAACCTAGTCCAGCATAAGCCACACATAACCACTTACAATAATTGTAATATAATAGTAACAATCTAAACTAAAAAAAAAGTATTTTTGAATTTAATACATTCAATAAACACCAACAATTAGGTATTCCCTAATAGCAACATTTAAAAACTTGCAATTGAATAGATCACCTGGCTCTTTGCTTCCATGTCAGACAGCTGCTGTCTCCTTCTTTCAGGTGTTTCATAGTGTTGGACCACATCATCATCATCATCAATTATGGCTCTAGCTTTTCTAGCAAGGGCACCCCAAAATCCACGTTTGGATTCATCTAAATTCTTCATTGATGTGTTATCATATCTTCTTGAATCATCCTACAACCATGAATAAGCATCTGCTAAGGGCACTATATGATTACTTAAGCAAAAACTAATTTAACAAAAAAAGGTCAAAAAGAAGCAGAAGATACAAGGCAAGTTATTTTTTTAGCTGGATTTAAAAAAGCCTGATTGATTATACTAGCCCCTCTATGGTTGGTGAATGTTTACAGTCTTCAATTGCAGCACAATGCTTTTAATAAACATTTGAAAGGCCAGATTCTATATCTAGTTAAGCAAGCTGAAGGGTTATGGTCCCCAATATTATCCGTACCTGATCTTGAGTGCCAGACCTAGATCCAACCCACCTTACACCAACTCATGTGTCGCGGTGAGACAGTGAGACCGTTGGACTCCTGACCAAATAGACCCCTAGTAACATTGGGCAGCAGTTACCCACAACATACTGGCATACATTCCACATGTCCAGGAGGCATGTTGCCTTGGACAGTGGTATATATTCTCGGCTCTTCAGGAAGAAAATTAACAACGCCTACCCCACTTTTAACTACACTATCTCTCTCTTGAACAAATACTTGTTCTCATGCCAAAGGTTGGTCATAGGGAGAAATCCCCTCTCACTGTAGTGAGACTATGGTGTTCTGTTTTACAAGAATCCAGGTGCTCTCACCCAGTCACCCCAAACCCATGAATCATCTACATGGAGCACCAATTCTCAAGAATGTGCTTCAAGTACAAGCCAGTGCACATTATGTTGGGTATCTTAGGCAGCAGAAACAAACACAATTGCACGCATGCACACAAAAGCAATAAGAACACGAAAATTATAGCGGTTCGGTCCACATGGCCTACGTCTACTCTCTTCAACTAGGTATTTTTATTAAGCTCAAGGGACAAGATTACAATACAATGACATGCTCTATATATAAAGATGATTAGGGTTTTAAGGAACTTCAATGGGCCAGGATCATAACTCCATCCAAAAGTCCAAAGACCTTCACACCTCAACACATTAATCATTTTTTATTTATGTTCCGTGTCCTAGTAGGACTCTAGCTTTTATGAGAGGATGCCCTAGCCTTCAAGAGAATATTTAGAGGTCGAACAAATAATAGTTCACCATGACTATAATTCACATTTAACACACAACCTTTTGTAACTCTTAACATTTTATTCAATTACATCAATTTATATCCCTATTTTCAAGTGATGACTTGTGTTAAGAAGTGAACAGATAAATTTCTGTGCTTCAATAGTCATAAAATTAATGCATGACATCTTCTGTATTCATCACGCACAAAGAAGTCACATTTCCTGAAACTTACAAATCCTTCTTAGACTGCATGTAGTGGATTTAAAATGGGGCGCCAAAATAGTCTCATGAAAACTTATGTGGCACTAAAGCCACTAATTCAAGTTTAAAGGAAGCGCCAAAATGGTTCATCGACAATCCCTTAACGGGCGTGAAAGATAAACATCTTAGATGGTGGGTTTACTTAGTGCTTGGGCTTAGCCAAAACCACTAAACTTAAATCAAATGAGGCTTTAGTTCAACTTTTTGTGCCAACATGTCCCTTCAACCAGGAGATCCGCAAAAAGCACTACACATAGTCTTAGTTTCACATGCCAAGGTTTAGACTTTATACAACACAGTGTTGGTTTTGTTAAAAGTTGCCACTCTAGGGTTTATGTCGTTGCGTGGGTATAGATACACAATTAGAGTTAAATTAAGCCATACAACTGACAGTATTCCACAAAGACCATCTGCTACAACACATAAACGATAAAATCAGACAGCGAGAATACCTTAACGGAAGACGAATACGAAGAACGAACTGGATTTGACTTGAATTGCTTAGGAGAAAGAGCTGATTCACCGTAAGCCGAAGAGAGAGAAGGATCACGATACGCAGAGGACGCTCTGATCGCTTTAGCAGCGAGAGAAGAAGAAGATGAAGATGAAGAAGATGAAGAAGAAACATCTTCCAGAGGAGATGGAGAATCATCAGGCCATTTTGAATTAGGGTTAGGGATTGGGGTTTCTTCCCTCAACGTTGAATCTTTGGCAAATCCTTGCCTCCGCCTGTACGCCATAACAACTAGAGCTGAAATCTGAAGTACTCCACCTCCACCGCAGCTGCCTCCACCACATCCGCCGCCGCTGTGGAGACACAGACCAAAGGTCCTTCAAGTGGTACACTCACTCACAGTCACTTGCTTCCTGTTTGTCAACGTTTCTTTAACTTAATTTTGTGGTGGGCTTTCTTTCTTTGCGGGCCTTTTTCATCTTTAAAATTTTAAAGAGCTTTCTTTTTATTTCCTTTTTTTTTTGTACGTTTATGTTACACTATAGAGTAAATTATCATTTTTCGAGTTTTTAACTGTTTAAAAATAATTATTTTCCTTTTTAACTTTTTTAAAAATTAGTATTCTCATTTACTCTTGTTAATCAAGTTATTTTGAGGGTTAAGGTTGATTTAAACGAAGGGTAATCATGTCTTTATACATTATTTGAATTTAATAAGAAGAAATTAATTGTATTTATCTCTTGTAAAACCCTGGAACAAAATAAGTTCATATGGATTTGCTTTGTTTGATGCTACCTGTGAGTCCCACTCTGCCCTGCGAATCCGTTGTGTTGCTACCATGAATTGCTTTGTGCTTGTAGATCGAGAACCATCATTCACACCTCACAGACTCCTACAAACCCTTGTCGATTTCATTGTTGCAATACATAGGTAAGACTCGGTGGCACTCATTGTTGAACCATCATTTAATGGGTTATTTTACCTAAATACTGTGAATTGATATAACAGGGAAGGAACTGTGGGTTTGTTGGTTGGGTTGACCCTCCATTTTATCAAAGATCGGTTTAGTCATACCAGGACTTTTGAATTCAATTAATCAACATGAAGAATTTAGAAGAAGAACGGCAAAAGAGAACCAGCTATTGAAAGTAGTAGTAGGGCTTAGTTGATTGTTTTTCATTTTTAATTATCTTTGTATTTGAACATTGAGATGGAATTCATTAGGTTATGTTGTTCTTTGAAATTGAAAAAATTTAAATGCTTGTATCCACTGTTTCTATAATTGAAAATGTTGACTTTTTGGGTCATGTATTACACTTGATTATGTTAACCCAATTGCAACTACTGTCCAACAAATGTTATAAAATTGTTAAATATGCAGGGGAAGGATGTAACTATGCAATTATGTATGTTGTATGAGAATGGCATCCCATTTGGTTATGAATTGGTTCAACATTTGAGAATGGCATTTGAATAGATCAATAAACTCAACTGCATTTGAGAATGGCATGCAACCCAATTGAATTTGGAAGAATAATGGCATGTTATTTTGTGCAGATTATTATGATAATAGCATTTGAATTGGACTTTTGTGCCTATTGTTTTTTGTCATCTATTATGAGATGTGGACATTTTGGTCATCTCTTATGAGATATGTACTTTTTGGTAATCTATTTTATTTGAAATCACTTTTTGATCATTTTTTGTTTTGAGTCTACTATGAGATTTTTTTAGACGCCATATTTTGATCATATATAACTAAAATGGCTTACCACATGTATCCATGGGTTAAAAAAAATGACAGGCTGCATGTAAGCTTTGAAGTCAAAATGAAATTTGCTTCATCAAGAAAAGAAAGGCTTGCTTCATCGCTGCAATTGTTATAGTTAACTGCAAGAAAAGCTACTGCTTTAAAATGAGAGTATAAGCTTGGTTAAAAGTCAACTGCTGCATTTCAGTTTTAGGAGTAAAAAAATTGATACATTTGCTTAAAAGTCAACTACAGTGTACCGATTTTATAAGTCAAAAAAATAGTATACTTGCTTAAAAGTCAAAAAAATGACAGATCAATTTGCATCTCAGTTTGCATATTCAAATTGTTTCCATAGAAGCTACATGATAAAACTATATGCAACTTATAATATAATTCAATCAAGAAATATACCAGTTTGCATATCAAATGAGAATTTGAGTTTACTAAAATATCAAGATCGAAAGTACGAAAATACCAAGATAAGAGTATCAAAATACCAAAGTACCAAAACCAAAATTATAAATTCCATAGTACCCAAACTACATATTGCATAGCAGATGGTTGACTTGTCGGTTGTGAACCAACTTGTGCTCTTGGTCCCTGCGCCTTGCAAGTTCTCTTGTTGTGTCATTTTCCCTCGCACTTGTCACAAGTTACTGAGTAACCCTTTTTTGGCATCTTTCCACCTTTAGCAATTGAGTGGCTTAACTAAATTACCTCTCCAGCAGACTTCTTCCTCTTTTTGGTTGGTCTTCCAACTTGTATGTGATGCTTTGGAGCAGTTAATGTAGTTAGGCACTGAGATATTGTCCATAATTCTTTTCCATTGAGTGGGTCTATCATATTTGCATAAACTTTTTTCCAGGTCTCTAACCAATAAACCTAATCAACCCATTTCTCTGGTATACCATCACCAATTCCATTCATTCTCGTATTCCAAATACATGCCACTGCATGCTTGCATGGTATACCAGTCAACTCCCATTTTCTACATGAGCAATTCTTGTGGTCCATAAGAACTACACATTGTTCATGTTCAGAACCGCTAACCTGATACTTGGAAACCCCATTCCAAATAACAGTGTAATGGGTAGTATCAGTCTTGATTTGTTCAAATATCTTGGTCACAACATGCGTTAAAGGTCCCGGATACTTTGCAATTATCTTGTGTACCACCACAACTCTTTTCATTAGGTACTCCCTAATAAGCTCTAGACAAGTGATGATAGGCTTGTCTCTACCCCCACTAGTACCGATTGAAAACCTCACATAAATTGTTCAACAAATCATCACACTTTGCCCTGCCTGTATATGATTAAAATCCCATTACATTTGGACACAAATTTAACATTAAAAAAGAATAATAGATGATTAAAGTTAACTTACAACTAAAATGAGCTCTTGACCAATGTCTTGGTGGAATCGCTTTTAACCAATCGTGTGCTGTCTTATCATGTTTCTAAGATTTCTTTCATAATCCTATCATACCCTTGTAAACTTACATTAGTCAACCTACAAATAATGATGAAAACTTTGAAAATCTTGATGAAAACCTTGATAAACCTACAAATAATGATGAAAACTTTTAAAATCTTGATAAAAACCTTAATGAATCTACAAATAGTGATGAACAGAAAAATGAGAATCAAACTAAAAAAACCTCTAAATTATGTTGATCCTAGTCAATAGAATAATATAAATAATAATTTTAGAGATCAACTTATAGAAAAAAGTCTGGTTAAAATTTACTTTTTGCACTCGGTTCCTTCGTCTTAAGTAAAGTTCAATTTACTTTTTTGATTCGGAACTCTTAGTCGAGCTGATGCCGAGATCTTTTTTTTGTTCGAGGTTCAAGAGGAAGAAGAGAAGAGGAACCACCGCCCAATGGTGCTTTTATGAAAGGCCACCGGTGGCTAATACCTTCTCGACACTATCGAACCTGAAATCCACTCTCAATCGCTCTTTTTAGTTGGCGGGCAAGGTTTCCTACCCTGATAAATTTCTAATAGATGAATTTTCAAGAAGCTTTAATAATTATTTTTATCTACAAAAATTACCTAATAGAGAAAAGTATAAAAGAAAATGGTTATGGTAATGGATCAAATATGAAAGGAAAACAAGGAGTGCAAAGGCGATTATTTGGATATGAACCCTAGAGCTTTTTACACACCATGTGGTTGTCATAGTTTAAAATTAATAATTAGTTATATGGCTAGTTCTTGTAGATATGCTAATAATTGTTTTTGAAATAACACAACGTATTTATTCAATGTATTCATCATCTACTAAAAGATGGAATATATTACAAAATCATATACCTAAGCTAACTTTAAAAAATTATTATCTCAAACACGTTGAGAAAGACAAATAGAAAGTGTTAAAGCAATCCGATTTCAAGCCCCACAACTAAGAGAATTATATGATGAGATTGATGATGCTAAACTTCAAAGTGAGGTTAAGACCTTATTATGAATGAGTTTGATAGTTTTGGATTTCTTATTAGGAATAGTTATTTGTTATGACATTTTATATGCTATTAAAATTGTTTGTAAAACCTTAAAAAGCAAAAGACATGCATTTTGATGAAGCTATAAATCAATTAGATGGACTTATTTATTTTTATAAGAAGTATAGAGACGAGGGATTTGAAAAGCTATGATTATAACTAAAGAAAATACTTTAGAGATAAATGTAGAACTTTTTTTCCTTGATAAACGACTTATTCATGGAAATAAAAAGTTTGATAAAAATGTTGATAATTAAACTATAAAAACACCAATTGAAAGTTTTAGAACCGATTACTTCTTATACATAGTAGATCAAGCTAGTTCTTTACTTGAAAGTAAATTGATAAATTTAAAATGTTCAAAACTATGTTTGATTTTTGTTTAATATAAAAAAGTTAAAATTCATCGATGAAGAAAGTTTAAAAAAGAAATGTATTCTTGAAAATACTTTGAAACATAATGATAATGTAGATATTGATGGTGTGGATCTATTTCAATAATAAAAAATGTCAAGAGAAATTATACATCTAGGATTTGACACAATGATTGATATACTAAATTATATTAAAAACTTCAACTCTTTTCCAAATGTATTTATTATCTACCGAGTTATTTTAACAATATTTTTAACTATTGCTTATGCTGAACGTAGCTTTTTTTAAATTAAAACCTATAAAAAAATTATTTACAATCTACTATGCCACAAGAAAGATTAAACGATTTAGCTCTTTTGTCGATTGAAAAAGTTTTTTTAAAAGAATTTGATTATGAAGAACTAATTAAAGATTTTGCATTAGAAAAGATAGAAAAAAAACTTAATCTTAATATATTTATACAAACACTATAAATAACTTTAAAAAAAATTTAATACTACAAATTATAACCTTATTAGTTTATTATTACCGGTTCCAAGCCCACATAAAAGAGGACGGTTTATATAAATATTATTTAAAGGGCTTCGTATTTTTTTTCGTTTTTGTGACAACCGGCAATTTCAGGTCAATACCCGACCTTGACTTGGTTATAATTACACCTATAATACTTTATTTTCAATTGAATTCCAATTATTGAAGTCGTTTTATACATTGCAAAATTTCATGCATTACATTTCATGCATAGGTGATTCAGCATAATTACCATTTTTTACACGCGATACAACCGGCACACAGACGAACGTTGGTGATAATTAATATATGCTTAGTAATAAATACTTTAAGTGTTTTAAATTATTTTAGATTCTATTGTTTCAAATTATTTTAGATTCCAAATTAAATACATTGGAAAAGCTTAAATTCATAAATAAACCTAATCGCGTAAATTGATATTTTACCCTGAACAAATCCTTTTAACGCAGCTACTAACTACATGATGTATCATTAACACATCATCAATGTTAAAATATATGATATTATATAAGCGTTTATAATATTTGAATGTATGTTAATAAGTAAAAAAGTAAAAATACCAAAATATGTAAAAATAACCATAGTGTAACAAATACCACCCAAATACCCAATACTACTCAAAATTTGAAAAATCAATCCCTTCCACCATCACCTAGCCGTCCAAACCATTCCATCCCCCAACACAATCTCTTTTCTTTTCTTTTCATTCAACCCATCAAGATC
>BJCM01088792.1:0-10577 GCA_018326385.1 Flaveria bidentis
TTCAGCTGTTTGTGTAATCAGTTAGATGTCTCTATCAGGAGATATCTGTTGTCGTCTCATTCCTCTATAAAAGGAATGTTTGACCTAATTTGTAGCCGCCGAAGCTTGCGAGTAAATTAATACATTATCTTTGCCGAAAACTCACTCTTTATAGCCGTCACTGTTTGATTGAATATTCTTTGTGTTCTTGCTTAGATTTCGTCTAATTTTTGTACGATTCCGCTGCGTATTATAACCTAATTGTTCAAACCAGATCGTCGATCCCCAACACAATCCAAATTATGAATTTAGGAAGTAGTCAAAATGTTCTTCTTGTTCATCATTGGGTATTAAGTAGTCTTCTTGAGTTTAGACATCAGGAGAATAATTAATGTCTTCCGTAGAAGTTACAACAACTTCTCCGGAAACATTTTGTTCATCCGTAGGAGTTACATGAACATCTCCGGGAGCATTTGTTCATCCTTAGGAGCTACATGAACATCTCCAGAAGCATTTTGTTCATCCGTAGGAGTTACATGAACTTCTCCAGAGGCATTTTGTTCATCCCTAGGAGTTACATGAACTTCTCTAGATGGGATATGAGGACTTGGTTAATCATTTCCAATGTTTGGTGCATCTTCTTGAAAGCCTGGAATAGTTGGTGATACATTATTCATATCTCTGGATGCAGAGTTAGCAGCTGTTGAAGTGTTTATTCTTGGAGGATCAGCAGATAATGACACTTCATTTAAATTTGGGGGAACAAATGGATAACATGTATCATCAAATCCTGCATTATTCAAATAACCAGAGTTAAATGACTCTGTTAAAGCATCTATATCAAACAACCATGATGATCCTTTAACTAATTTAGTAAATATGGATTCATCAAAAGATACATTAGGAGTTTATTCCACAATGTTGTGTTGTGGAATGTAGATCCTGTAAGATTTAGATGTTGAAGAATATCCCACAAAAAACCATCATAGGCTTTTTTTTAAAATTTTCCCAATTGTTCTTATATGTTTAAAATAAATACATGACACCTAAAAGCTCTAATATATCCTATATAGGGTTTTCTTTTAAATAAAAGCTCATAAGGTGTTTTGTTATGTTCTTTGACAATCAATGTTCTATTTTGAACATTGCATGATGTATTCACTGCCTCAGCCCAAAATGTGATAGGCAATTATGAATCAGCTAGTATTGTTTTGGCGGCTTCAATAAGTGTTATGTTTCTTCTTTCAGCCACTCTATTCTGCTGTGGAGTTCTTGGTGCACTAAATTGCCTTTGCAATACCTTTATTCCTGCAAAAGGAATCCAAGTCAGAATTAACAAATTCAGTCCCATTGTCACTCCTGAAAATTTTAACTTTTAAATCAAGTTGATTCTCAATCTTACAAAGTCCATTAATGTTTCTGATGTTTCACTCTTTTGTTTTAAGAAGAAGACTCATATGAATCTAGTGAAATCATCAACTACCACCAAACAATATTGCATCTTTCCAATGTTCATTACATTGGTTGGACCAAAAAGATCCATGTGAAGCAATTTGAGTTAGTGTTTGTATTGATAGTTTTGGATTTATGAGACACTCTGTGTTGTTTTCCTTTATAACAAGGAGAACAATGGTTTGAACAATAAAACTCTTTCTTTGGCAATCCAATGACTAAGTCATTTTTCACCAATTTGTTCATGTTCTTCATGTTAGAATAGACAAGCCTTCTATGCCATAATTGAGATTCATCTTCTGATGACTTAGATAGGAGGCATGTTTCATGTATTGTGAGAGAGGTGTTGTTCAAATCCAAAACATATGTGTTTCCTTTTCTTGATGCTTTAAGATGGACCCAATCTTCTGGAACAAAAAAAACCTGGCTTAAGAATGTAACAGTTAGTGTTATCAAATAATATGGTATAATTTTGATCACAAATTTGAGACACACTCAGTAAGTTATATTATAAATTTTCACAATAGTTTACTTTCTCAAATTTGAGCACACCATTAGTTACCATTCCTTCACCAACAATTTTACCTCATTTCTTATCCCCACCAAATGCCACATATGAAGCATTTTTATTTTTGAAGTCATGGAGAAGTGAACAATTTCCTGTCATATGCCTGGAACAACAACTGTCAACATACCACTTGTTGTCAGATCTCCAAGATTGTTCCTGCACACAGATATAAATCAGTTAGAATTGACAACCCAAGCCTTAATGATCTTTGGTTTGCCAACGGTGTATAAAATTGTTACTCCTTCATGAATAAGTCTTGAAGTTTTAGTTTTAGTTTTGTTTGATTCATTCTGACTTGTTGAAGGTGAGGATGATTCTGTTGATGAACTAGGTCTTGCTTTCTTAATATGTTCTTCATTCACCTTAATTTTGTTGAATTGATGCTTTGGTTTTAATAATGATTCTTGATTGTTGAAAGTATCACTATCTTTTGATTTTGAATGAGGTACATGAGTTCCCCTTTCAAAATTATCAAAGAAAGCATCATCAACATTTGTTTCTTTTTCAGTCAAATCCACCCGTTTGTGAGGTGTTTTTGATTGTTGGAATATTGTTCTTTTCTTCAAGAGTTGAACATTAGTGGATGTTTTCTCCTTTGGTTTTTGCTTTTGTTTTTGTTAAGGCTTCTTAATTTTTGAATCCTTCTCACAATCAGTGGATTGAGTGTCTGATTCAGCTTTATCTGATTGTCTCTTCTTTGTGCTCTTTGTCTTGTTCTTTTTGTTGAAATAATATTCATGAGTTGAATGGTTATTTTTGTTACAAATAGCACAATGTTTGTTGAAGTAACAGTCAGACGTCATGTGATTGTTCATATTGCAAATAGAACAATAACTACTAATTTTCAGAATTATGGTTCCATGTCACACCATTTGCAACACATCTCCTCTGATCCTTTTTTCAGAATCAGTTACTATCTTCTTATTTGTAGACTTCTGAGACTTAGCATCCTTTTTCAATTTTGAAGTTGATTTGTTTGTGATTGACTTTACCTTTTGTAGATTATCTACTAAAACAGTATGAACTACTGAAGGATTCTTCTTCCGCAGATCTTCTACTAAAGAAGGTTTCTTCTTCCGCTGAAGATCAGCTGATAGCTTTTTCTTTGCTTTTTCCACAAATGATTTGTCTACTTCCTCAGTAGAAACACACCTTTCAATTACTTCATTTGAAGGTTTTTGATGCTGACGTATGCTTGTTCATCATGGGAACCAAGTACACTTAGCCAATCTTATATACTTGTAATCAAATCGAGGTTTGGTTGTAACTGTATGTGTTCTATAAGCTTGCTAACTCGTAACCATGGACATGAATTGCTACTTGTAAACCTTTACACATATATGTATGTGTGTGTTTAAACCAAGGGAAATCACCAACTTTTTAGTTGACCCTTTATTTTTAACATGTTTCAGGTTTATTACTTGAAGATCTTTTCATGCTCATATAGGACTTGGACTTAGTTAATTGAAAGACTTATGTTGTTATGTATAACTTGTTTGTGTTGTATTTACTTATTTGTCTTGTAATGCTCAATGATTAATGATATTTAATATTATTTCAACTTAATTAGTTCCATGTGCTATTAACAATCGTTTCACATTCGTCCGCCTCGATGATTCCGCCGTCGGTCGGGGTGTGACAGTAGGTCCATCTCCTCCACAACATCTGGATGTAGTTCTTCTAAGTCCTGCTGGCAAATGTTAGCAGAGGTTAATGAGCTTCCAAGGTAAGATTGAAAACTTGAGCTGAAAGCTGCAAAAGCTGCTTTTCGTTCTTTAGAGTCCAGAATGACGGTGATGGACTCTGTTTGATTGTTATTTGATGAAGACTTTGCTGATGATGTATCTCTTTGATTATCAGTTCTTCCTCTCTTTTATTGACTTACTTTAAGAAGATTTCTTAGAAGGCTTTGATGCATAGAAACTTACTTCCTCTTCATCTTCACTCAAAGTACAAGAGTTATCATCATCATTGTTGGAAATAAAGGCACTTCCAACACTTTTTGTTTCTTTAAAGTGATAGGGTGACACATGAGTTCTCACACTCTTGTTTCTTGATTTCTCATCCATTTCAAGAGCCTTAACTTTAGCTACTAGTGTATCTTAACCAGTTGCTTTGAGATCAATTGTGTTCTTGAACATGGACATAGTTTGCTTCCAACTTTCTGGCAAAGTATGAAGCATCTTCTTGTTTAATTCCTCATTTGTGTATTTCAACTCCAAGATATTCATCTCTGTAACAAGTTGCATGAATATATGGAGTTGTTAAGGAATTGATTCACCCTCAATATGATGAAAGGTTTCATATTATGAACGTAGGGTGTCCTTCCTAATGCTTCTGATTTCATCACTCCTTTCACAGATTGTATGAATAATCTTTCACAAGAAATTTGCTATTTTGTAATTCTCACACCTGATTAATATTTCTTCAGGTAAAGCCATACTAAGTAAGATGTATGCTTTAATATCAACTTTAACCTTCTTAACATCATCAGGTGACAGATCCTTTGTACTTATGGGTTGATTGTTGTCATTATAATCCGGCCCAAGAGTGGGTGGAATATAAGGACCTTCAGTTATTGAAACCCATAAGTCAGAATCTGTATAATTAATACGATTCCTAAACTTGATTTTCTAGGATTTAAAGTCTGCTTTTGTTTCCAACTTTGGGGGTTGGTACGATGATCCACCAAAGTTACTCATGGTTAGTTAAGATATAAGATTTTAACTATCACAGAGTATTTTTAAGAAATGAACTAATTAGTGACAAAACTTAGTTTATAATAAATAAGCAGTTGTGGTCACAAATTAGTCAATCCTTTCAATAATAATTAAATATCAAATTAAGGATTTTGTCAATGTATTTGTTCAATTAAATATGAACAATATATGAATGTCAATCAATAATCAAGAGCTACTATTCAATCGATTTGAATATTGACCCAAGTTAATCAAGCAATGTAATAGTACTTGCTGAGAGACAATTCACTGTTTTGATTAAATCACACAAAACAATTTGCTTAGAAACAATTGATCTGATCAGCAAGGACTGACAATCTAGTGATACTAGCAAACAATTAAACGAAATTAACACTGATAGATCAATTGATCTAAATCAATGAGCACTTGGCTCTGATACCACTTGTGAATTCAAGGATCACAATTAGGAATTATCAGTATTAATTCGGAGTCAAGTTAATGTTTGCGGAATCAACATTAACTTTGTTTAATTGTTTTTAATAAATTCAATATCAACAATAATGATTAATGATTAAGACGAACACAATGAGAAGAGCACAATTAATAATCAAACAAAAATATTTAATTCAAATGTATTTCATTAAAACATGTTAATGATTACAAATGAATAAACAATAAATGAATAATATTGGGTTTGAATGTATTGATGTTGATGTGACGGCTGCTAGGGCTTGTGTTTGTGTGATTTAATGTGATGTTTGGTTTGTTGTATTGATGCTTGGTTGTTTGTGATCATGTGTCGTCTTGCCGTTGTAGCCGTCTCACTTGATGTGAAACCTAGGATCTATATTTATAGGCACATGTGTTTCTATTAAAGAAACACCGGATCTCTTGGGATTCGCACAACTGTCTTGTTGACTTGCAACACTTGTATTATTAAATACAAGTGTTTGGACTCCGTAGGAATATGGTCTTCCGTAGATGTTTGTTTTTCCGAAGGAGTCTTGTTCTTCCAAAGAAGTCTTGTTCTTCCGAAGGTACTTTGTTCTTCCAAAGCTATCTTGTACTTCAGAAGGGATCTTCACTTTCAACTTTAGAATAGGTTATTAATCCGCAGAAGATCTTCAGATGATTGATTTTGTAAGAAACATATCTATGGAAGAAGAAAAATGTTTATCCGTAGATGTTTCTTGCACTTAGTCAATTTTAGTACTTGACCAAATATTATGTTTGCACCTGCAATAATACACAGATCAATACACATATGGGTTAACCTATATATAATGCATACAACATAGTAATGAATTACAATTGTTCATTACAAATATTGATTAAAGTTATAAGCCTTTACAAAATGATCTAGTCCTATAGTTCCTAGATCTAACTGTATGTTTATTTTCTGTGGCTTTACGTTGAATGTTTATGAATGAAATGAAGTATTATGTAACGTAAAGTGAAAGATAATGAAAAAAGCAATGTAAAGAATGAAGAATGCATGCATTAATGATGTAATGAATAAATGGATAAGTCTTACCCCGATGCTCCTACCAGGCTATGTGCGTTATGGAAGTCTTATCAAATTCGGCCCAGTACCCGCTATGTGCATACGTTTGGGGTAAACTTATGAGTGGAATCCTTGTTGCTTACCCCGGTGTTGGTGCCAGACTATGTGCATTATGGAAGTCTGATAAACTTCGGCCTAGTACCCGCTTTGTGCATACGTTTGGGGCATAGCTTACAGGTGGGATCTTTGTCACTTACCCCGGTGCTGGTGTCAGGCTATGTGCGTTATGGAAGTCTTATCAACTTCGGCCCAGTACCCGCTTTGTGCATACGTTTGAGGTATAGCTGATGACACTGATCCGGAAAGAGGTAAAGAAAGAAAGTTAAAGAACAGTAAAGGAAGATAATAATGATATTATCTATGTGTATGTATGATGTTTGATCGCGTAAGAATGAAATGAATGGTTTTAAACAAAAGTAAAGTATATTTTGTTTATTTTATTTTAAAACTAGAACTCACTCAGCAACACTAACTTTTATATGTTTCCAGTTCGCAGGTGATGGTTGCTGAGGATGGCACGAGCGGCTACTGGGCTTGTTTTGGATGGCATCCATTTTGTATAACGATAATGTTTTTGCATTGTAATGTGAACAAATGATTTTTATAATTGTTAACACTCTTGTATTATTTTGCAAAAGTGTTTATATATTTATATGAAATGGTTTAAGTAAATTCCGCTGCAATGTTTTACTAATGTTAAAATTATATGTATGCTTTTGTGCGATGATTGACCATTTGTGAGCGTCCCGAGAACGGGGCCTTACACACTATAGACAACTAATCTACAATAGTAATTAGGTCAATTTAACACCCGTTCGACCTTCAGTCGTACTAGCACGACTAGCCCAGGTGGGGTTTGTCACACCTAATACTACTACTCATAAATTAAGTCAGTTTTCATTCTGAGCCTATCTTGATTTGTAGTAGGTATTTGTAAGTGTTCCCTTGCAACTTTATTTGTAGATTTGTCTCAATTGGTCTGTCGTAAACAACGGTCCATGAAAAACCTCTTTAATATCACAGAATTAACGGTTCGAATGTAATGATTTAATTGATAACAATACTAGTTTACATGTGATCATACAATCTTAATGAATCTAAAGAGACTTATCTTAAATTATGTTCTCTTCCTCAAAATTGCGCAGTTATAATTGAATGCAGTTAACAGATTATAGGTTTCGAAACAACCTAAATTTACGCATTTTATTAGATTATATCTATATCCAAATTATTAGCTTGCACGGTTTCGCGACTCCAACTAGACTTAACACACGATAACACCATACAACATTCACGCATGCCTAAAACCCCTTTCATCAGTCATAATATATATGTATATACATATTGGCACCATATATATATATATAATTATGCAATTATGCTTATATTTATATCCTATACACAAAGCTACATTCATTCATGTAAACTACATATATGAATAATTGAAACATACACGCCAACACGCACATGACCAACACCCAAAATACATACACACTCACATGCATACCCTCGATCACAATTAAGGATACCCGAAACCAACCCTAATCGGGTCATACAAATACAACATAAGCTATACACTCATATGCAAGACCACATACACATATCTATATATACATGTACTCAGTATACACATATGCTTATATTGGTAGACACACACGCATGGATATACCCATGAACATCACACACACACATGTGCAACTGCACTTGCAAACCCAATTATGAACACGACTCATAGTAAAAAACCCAAGATCATACCCACACAAACCTAGAGCCCTCTTGGCCATAACCCTAGGAACAAACATCATCATAACCTTGGTCGAGTAGAAGCGTACACACTCACATAAACACCATTGCACACAAGCAACTGACCCACACACATGATACATGCACAACCCAAACTCACATCCTACTATCGACATCACCCGAGCCCAAAAACACGCAAACCAAAACCCAACCATTCCCAACTTGCACAAGATTAACCTTATTCAACTCACTCATACAAATAAAACATAGAAATATAGCCTAATCCTTGAAACCTATGACATGACGAAATACAATTTAAGAACAAGGATGAACCGTACCGAGCGGGGTTGTTTCAACCGATTATCGTGATTGTTGGAGTGGATTTGATTGCTGAGAATTGGTGGTCCTTGAGGAATAAGCTGTCGAAGATGGTGAACCTTGAATGGAGTCACCAATGGAAAGTTGCCGCAAAGGAGAAGTCGAATGTAGGGTTACAGGTTGGGTGGGGTAGGTTTGGTGATAACACTAAGAGGTTAATGGGGATTGTTGTTAGGAGAGGGGCCAGGGTTAGTATTTAATTAAACAAGATTTTACAGAAAGACCATGCAACTCCTTAAGTTATAAGATTTGCAACCCGGTCCTTAGAGTTTTGTAGTTAACATTAATTACATACTAATGGTAATACATTACGAGAAAACAATTAGGGTAGCTATAATCGAATTAACAACATTAACTTGAAAATACAAGATGTCACATCATCCACTTGTTGAGAGAATTTTCATCCCAAAAATTTAAACACCAAGTTTAGCAACCTGGAACATTCACAAGAAAGGATGACTAAGGAATTTTTGTAACAAACTCAAGAGAAAGAATTTAAGAGTTTTGTGGGGGTGATGACACTACTTAGTTTCTACTTTAATATAATAAATGCTTCTTCTTATTTGGGGCCCATTTAAATTTCATGTTTTTTTTATGAGATCAGTACCCAACTTTGCGATTTTAGAGAAGTTATGGATGAATCTCCTATAATATTTTGTGAATCTAAGAAACATACGAATCTCATTTAGGGATTTAGGAGCTTCCTACCCTATTACTACTTCTATCTTAGGTGGGTCTGTTGAATTTCCTTGTCATTAATGACAAGTCCCAAAAATTGAACTTCTCTTAGCCAAAATTCGCATTTCGAGAACTTTGCGTATAGTTGCTCCTTCATTAGTAGTTCCAATAACATTTGTAGGTGTTTTCCTTGAACAATCTTAGTTTAGGATTAGATTAGGATGTTATTAATAAACATAATCATGAACTTTTCGATATATGATTTGGATATTCGGTTCATCAAGTCCATGAGTACTACCAGTGCATTGCTCAAGCCAAATGAAATTACTAAGAACTCATAATGATATACCTTGTCCAAAAGACGATCTTTAGCACATCCCCTTCATGCACTTTCACTTGTTAATACCTTGAACACAAGTCAATCTTCGAAATGTACTTGATCCTTGCAACTGCTATAATAGGATATCATTTAATATTCGAAGAAGACTATAAAAATCTTGATTAAGAATATAAGGTAGTGTTTGGTATGTAGGAATGAGGGGCGGAATGGAATAAACCATTAAGGGTGAATGAATAAAGACATGTTTGGTTGGTGAAAGTAATGGAACGAACCATTACATAGTTGATTCCATTCCCTCAAATTCATTCTATCCACCCCCTTCTTTCTTTCATTCCATCCCTTCTTTCATCATTAGTAACCACACCACTCACTCAGCAACCACAACCACCACCGCCGCCGGTCACCATTGCCCCGAGAACACCACCACCGAAGCCCGTCAGCGTAGCCGCCATAAACCACCCTCGGGCCACCGCCGCTGCCACCGAAAATCACCGCCACCGAAAACTGTCAGACCCCGACCGACGGCGGAATCATCGGGGCGGACCAATGGGAGACGATTGCTCATAGCACATGTAACTAATTAAGTTGAAGTAATATTAAATGACATTATTCATTAAACATTACAAGTCAAATAAGTAATTACAACACAATCAAGATACAAACAGAAACATAAGACTTTCAATTTAATCTAGGTCCAAGTCCTATATGAGCACAGGAAGATCTTCAAGTAGGAAACCTGAAACATGTTAAAAATAAAGGGTCAACTATAAATTTGGTGAGTTCCCATGGTTTAATCATACGCATATATGTATATATACAAAAGGGTTACAAGTAGCAATTCATGTCCAGGTCACGAGTTAGCAAGCTTATAGAACACATACAGTTACAACCAAACCTCGACTTGATTACAAGTATATAAGATTGGATAAGTGTACTTAGTTCCCATGATGAACAAGCATACGTCATCAGGAGCCGACAATACATCGGCTTTAGCACCAAATAGGCCTGTCAGGCCCAAAGATCTAAGATGTTGCCAGGCTAGCAATAGTTAATGATTGTAAACAAAATATGTATCTCATATAAGACTTACAATAACAAAAATAACCATGACAAAAAGGTAAAGATGAATTGCATGTGCATTTACAAGTATCAAGATGTTTACAAGTGTAAGTTTAT